>KK119345.1:413342-426496 GCA_000611955.2 Stegodyphus mimosarum | reverse complement strand
CCTACAGAAACACACATACGCACATACACATATATAATTAATTTTATTAAAACTAATTTTACTACAAAAAATAAAACTAATTTTTTTACAAAAACATTACTGCCAGTTATCTGCTTTCATATCGTTCTTTGGTTTTGCACCACTTAGAACACTGTCTTAATACATATTTGCTGCTTTATGTTAGTTTATAATTAAAGGGAAATGCTATGCAACTTAGACAAGAAGTTACGTACCACTTTGAGATTTCCATTACGAAGACTGTGAATAAGTAAGAAGAAAAAAAGAAATTCGTAAAAAGGATAGCAACTGAGGTGGAGGTATGATTCAAGATAAGCTTGCTAAATTAGTGGACATTTTAATGTTTTAAAGATCTTGATAAGAAATTTGTAGATACATTAATAAATTCTGTTTTTGGAGAGGCTAATGTGTTTTAACTCTGGTTCTATTTACTACTCCAGAAATTCTGATGCAAACCGAAATGAATAGCGTAGGAAACTGTTACGCGTAGAAAATAAATAATCTGATGTGGACACCACATGATTTCGTTTTATGTTTTATTAAATTATACACATTTTTTGCATTTCATTTAAACTTGTTTTCTCGAATTTCATTAGAGATACATTTCTCAGTCAATTAATACAGTTCTCACTTCGCGGCAAAGCAAAAATACATAAAATGTGAAATCATCTTCGTTAAAAATTGTAAAATACAGAAGAAGTAAACATCAAATACAGTTAGAAGACTTAAAATTTTTTTTTTACAGTTAAATTAGATTTTTGAAGCAAATACCGCCAGGGGACAAGAAGGGAAATTTTCGATGCACAAAACTGAAAGTTTACTTTGGTCCCACTCGGCAAAAAGACATTGAAGGTGCATAAACTGACGTAATACACTATTCTACTTAGGTTCAAATGTAACCAACTGGCGGTTTGTTAGCTTAACTCGCCACATTTAAATTGTTGATAATTCTACAACTGTTGCATGCAACTTAATTAAAGGGAATAAAAACCTTAACCAGAACATAAAAACCACGTAATTCAATCACTTTTAAAGCAAAAAATGAACAATTTACCAGCATATAGGAATAAAAAAACTAAGCCGTCCGAGCCAGAGGTAAGAGATTGGGAATATATATATTTATATAAGATTGGTGAAGCCGCTTGCAACGAAAAAGGGATATACACAACTACATGTTATAAAAGTCTCATGTGCAAAAGTTCAACGTTCTACGGCCACTCGTTAGTGAGATATCCGAGATACGTACATAAGTACGTACGTGCTGACATAAAAAAAATCTCTTCTGTATCTATTTTAAATCCATTTTACAAGGCGTTTAAGCAAAAACAGTCCTTTATTCTGTCCATCACGTATCTTTCAGATGGTTTCGAGAGTTGTTGAATCGGATATTTTCGTTGAAATACGATAAACGAAATTTTTCGCAATTACAATACTTTCTTCACTTCGTGCGAGGAAGTAAACATTAGAAGATGCGATTCAAAATGAAAATGATTAATAAGCTATTCTGAGGGGCTATTGTTAAGAATTAATAAATTTCTAAAAATCGAAATTTAAAAAATGACAAAGAATTAAAAAAAAACTCGCTTTGCGTTTTTTCCAATTTATGGAAGAAACACGAGGATGAGAATGTACATGGTAGTGACTATTTATCCTTTTTATTGCGAGAAGGCAATTTAAAGTTGTGTTTTCCGACATCACAGCATAGCTTTTGTAGCTGTATGTTGTCCCTCCTTAGTAAGACTTGCAATTAATTACACTATTTTAGAGAAATTCAGATTACTAATGAACGAACAGAGACTAGGTACAGATTCTACAAAAATTTTGTTTTTTAAGAACTTTCCTAACCCTCCCAGTAGAATTAAAATGATGATACTAATCAAGTTAATTTAAAACTCGAAATCAGGAAACAAATCCCACCCAAAAGGAACATTTTCCACCCAAAAAGAACATTCTCTTACACAGCAAGTTTGATCTTGTTTGAGTTTTGACTCCAGTTTTTTTTTACCAGCTAAATAATTGTTCCAAATGTTTTGAATCAGTAAGTCCAATTAAGTGAAACACTATGCAAAAGTATTCGAAAATACTATATTTTGTAGTAACAATAATTAGACGCGTTTAAAGAATTGAAGTTTCCCAGAGGAATCGGATGTGGAAAATAACAAGATTGGCCATTGCATATCGTTTGCAATGCAAAACAATATGCTTCGTTTCTGAGGTTTTTCTCCGAATTGAAAATGCAGAAAATGTAACAGAACAACATTTTAGGGCAAATTCAAAATTTTCTTTTCTAAAGAAAATGGCTATCATAGGTTAGATTTGCTTGATTGTAAATTCGAAGCCATACACAGAATTACAGAATATGTTATAGAAGCCTTAAATCGTTTTAAGGCCTCTACTCATTTTCCTGCGGATTAGAATACAACACTTCCTTGAGTTAGATGAAAGAATCGAATGATGCTTTTGTAGAAAATCGAGTTCGAGAAATATCCGCATTTACAAATCCTAACCTTTCGGCTTACGTTCCTTCAACTTTAAATTCAGCTGATCTCATATAACAAGGATACAGTCTAAAGCACCTCTCAGATAATCAGTGGCGGAATTGTTCACTGTTGCATAAGAATACAAAAGGAGATTGGCGTAATGCGAAGACAGACCGTATGAACAAATGAGAAAGAAAGGGAACCATCATTTCCATGGTTAATAAGGCAGAAACATCAGTACGGTTCCAGCAAATTTCAAAGTTTTCACGAATGGTCAGACTGTGTTGTTGGGTCCTAATATTTATATAATATTATAATATATAATATTATAATTTAATAATATAATATTACAAAAGGCACCATATAAATTCACGTATATGTTCAGAAATTTTGAATAAAATGCTCTAATGTTTTGCAGGTATGCTTAGAAATAAATCTACTTCAAGATGATTGTAAAAATTTTATAGGTTATAATTCAAAAATCTTTTCGAAAAATTTATAAAAATTATTTAAAAATACAAATTTAAAAAATAATAATATAAAATGGGCGAATTTTGTTTGGAATGAACCTAAATTTGAAGCTGTGTAAGAAGGAATCCGATAAATTTCATAAAAAAGAGATATTAATAAATATATATCAAATTCAATTAACATTGAGAAGCTAAAATTTTGAGAGCTAATTTTTGAAAAACTGCTCGTGCGATTTTTACAAAACTTGGCAGTTTGACATACTTTAAGTCGCAGAAGCGAAATATGGAAAAAAATTGGCATGCCATTTCAGAAAAAGTCCGATTTTGTGTCAAAATACTTATATTTGAACAATGCTATATATAAATCTAATACATATCCTAAGTCACGCTACATGAAAAACGCAATTGGAATTTCGTCAATCGACTGAGTAAGAACGGGAGATATAGAACTGTCCCATTTTCTTTTTTCTTTGCGCAGTGTACATAGTAAATAATTAAAAAAAATTATTTCACTTTTTGCCTTTTTATAATTATAATACTTCGTACACTGATACAGAGACATAATTTACCTCAAATACTTGTAAGGAAATTTTCAAATCTATCATTCAAGAAAAATTATATGTAAGTTAATGTGATGCGCAATACCAGCATTGAATCTCAGCAGGCTTTGGTAGCCTATACGGAATCGTGAAAATATTTTTCATTTAAAGGTAAAACTGAACTTTTGAAAATGTAAAATAAAAACATTTCTTTGAGCTACAGACTTAATGAGGTTTTGAATTCTGGTAATATATACGTAGGATGAAAAATTTCATATAATGTTTGAAGCTTAACTGTATAATTTTTTTATACAAGAAGGCGATGAATGCACATGTAAGCATAATTCTAAAGTAATTAAATGGTAAATCATTTCATCATTTTAATATAATTTATTTCAAGTTACAAATTACATTAAATTATCTCATGTTTCAAAGAAGGTCAAAAATAAAATGCTTCTAAATATGGGGAACAGCTTTAGAAAAGAAAATTAACTCCCTTAACCTTCCTCAAAGAAGAATTTTACTAAAAGTTGTCCGTGGCTACAGAACAATTAGCTATAAAGCCTATTTCGCAATTTCGGGGTTTCCGATTGATCTACACGTTTTGAATGACAAAATATTTAAAGATACCACCATCAAATCTATGTTCGATACCAAGGTGTTGTTTGAAAATTTTCCTCACCTTGGCGATCGTTTGCCAATTCAAACTATCATTTATGGCAATTCCGTTGATGATTATTTCTCAGTTGTATGTTATACAGATGACAGTAAAATTAATTATCGAGTTGGATTAGCTTATGTTGTTTTCCATCATGGTTCAGAAATGGAATAAAATCTCTTTAGAATTCCCAGTGAATGCAGTGTTTTCCAAGCGGAATTACTGTGCATTAGTGAGTTAATTAAGTGGATATCTAACAACTGTTCGTTAAGTGCTAAATTGCTTATGCACCGATTCTCTTTCATCTTTATATTCTCTTATGAATATCTTCTCATGTAATAAATTAATTGTTACTTCTCGTGCCATTCTTAAAGGCTTTTATAATGAAGGTGTTGATGTCATCTTTTCTCATGAACCACACTGGCAATCTAGGAAATGAAAGAGCTGATTGGTTGGCGAAACAAGCTACAAATCTGATACTACCTGAATCATTCTTCAAGAAAAAATGTAGGAATGAAACAATACTCAAGTGGAATGAATTTTACAAAAATTCTACTACTGCCTCTTTGACTAAATTAATTTTTCCTTCCATTTTTCACAGACTGAATAATCAACAGATTTTCTGAAATTTTGAAATTACTAAATTTTTAACTGGATATGGTAATTTCAACTCATATCTGAAGAGATTTGGGTTATCTAATACAGACCTGTGCTCCTGCAGCTTCGGGGCAGTGCAAAATGTCGAACATTTGTTGATCTGTTGTCCAAAGCTTACGGAAAGAATTTATTTCTAAGTTAAATTTTGCGAACATTAGATTTGCTGTCCATCTTCACGTATTTGTAGATGATAAAATGGCATTCTATTTCTTCTGTATATTTATCTCTTACGTGTCATCTGTGAATTTTGAAGTTTATTTTATTTTGTGTTGTGTTATTGTATTTGTTTATTTTTTTATTTATCTCTGTAAGCCTTGTGCAACACTATGTGGTGCACAAAGAATTTAAATATCCATAACAAATAGAGTGTAAATGTAAAATGAACAAAAACAAATCGTGATGTCATGTGTTTGTCCTGCAATAAATATTAATCTATCCTTGGCTATAAAATAAAGAAGTGAATATAATGAATTAATACAGTTTTTTTTTGCGTGATTCTGAAAAACTAAGCAGCAAATTTTGTAAAACTTTAATAATGAAAAATAAACCCTCATAACCTTATTACAGTCATTTGATGATGAAAGCATGAAATGTTTACAGCCATTTCCGTGCCAGACGACAAGGAAGTGGTTTTGAAGAGACTAGTCTTCCTTGTTGCGGAAATGAAGAGCATACAAAGGCTTCCAACGAAATAAGAAAAGTTGTTTTTCTCAAGAAAACAAACTCTGCTTAGCTTTCTAATTTTCAAATCCTTTCATCCAATTGAAATTAGATGTGTAAGTTTTCTGAGACCTGTCATAGGTTCTGTAGGGCAAAAATGAAAACATAATAATATGCCTTGAAAATAAATGAAAATATATTTCTTTAGTTATTATATAAATAAAGAGAAGCTTTCTTTCTTGGGTGATGTAGAAGAACGAGAATTGAGGTTATTCGGAATACTGAATATGATTTTTCGATTTTGTATAATGCACTTTTTTTTTGTTGTTTTTCAGCCATTTTGTTTTTTTTGCCAACATTGGTTTATAATTTCCGAAGACCGCCATAAAATCAGCACATTTACAAGTTTCTGAAAATAACTGAACATGTCTTCAGCTCGTCTGTAATTTCGTATTTGCTTTTTAGATTTTTTCCTTAGAGGTAGAAAAGAGATATGAATATGAACATGCTTGAATGAATGCAAACTTCATCGCTGAGTGATAAAGATGATTTGAGTTCCTTGCGCACATATGTCAAGACATTGGAAGCATGTGACTGTCGAATTGGATTTAGTCCATTAAGAAGACGGTGGTTTAAAAAATATTCTCTATTAATATGCTGGTTATAATTTGTTACGTGTTTTAACTCGCAGAAAGCTGGACATGTTTAACATAGTTAGTTCACTTCTATCTTTACCGACTGTCGATAAGGTGACCAAAAGGGGGAACAGTCGCACTATCGGTGAAAAGACGTTCAATAGCATAAACGTGTTTGAAACATTTGGTCGACTAAGCAGTTTTTAATATGTAAACAATCACCGAATGATAAAGGTGTCAGATAAGTATTTTTTAAAAATTCTATTTTATTATGTTCAACGAATCTTCGTGCATATTAGCTAAAACTGCGCGTATATTAGGTTTATTATTTCCTTGTACAAAGTAAAGGAAATATTGTAATCACGAAAAATTCCGGGTACCATACTTCAAAGAAAATATTCATTTTGACCGCTATCGAATGCAATTTAATGATGTTTTTCCAAAACATCTGTTCGCAAGGACAGAATAAAGGACTCGTTCTCCCCAAACGAATTATAAAACTGATTTAAAATGGATTCCGAAGAGATTTTTTCGTTGCGCCTGTACGTATTGCTATAACATATAGTTGTGACCCTCCCTGTTTGGTTGCAATCGGCAGCACCAAAAGTATATATATATATACGTATTGCAATACGAACAGGCGCAACGAAAAAATCTATAAATATACACCCACTGTGTTACATATATATATATATATATATACACCCACTGTGTTACTCGGCTCAGTGAGCTCGTTTATTTTTATTCTTATATGTTGGCAAAGTGTGCATTTTTTGCTTTAAAATTGATTGAATTATGTTGTTATTATCTTCCGGTTAAGGTCTTTATGCATTTAGTTAATCTGCATGCAATAGTTGTAGAATGATCTGCAGTTTAAGAGTTATTTAAGTGCGGCTAAGACTAATTTTTTTTTACATATCATTGTCATTGAGTCATATTTAATTACATTTGAAACTTAGCATAATAGTGAATTAAGTCAGTTTCTGCACCATCAGTGTCTTTTTGCTGAGTGGGGCCAAAATGAAACTTTTAGTTTTGCGCACAGTTAATTAATTGAATTACACTTTTAGTTAATTAATTTAACGTAAAATCTATCTCTAATGAAATTCGAGGAAATAAGTTTAAATGAAATTCAACAAAAGTGCGTATAATTTAATATTCCGTACAAGGAAGTCATGTGGTGTCCACATCAGATTTTTTGATGGTGCATCGTTCATACTTTCAAAGAATTTAAAATTACATAAAAATTTGGCTTTATTTTCGCTTGTAACAAATATGCCAAATTTCAAAACAGACCAGTTTATAAATTCATATATATCTTTAGAAATTTGGAATAAAGCACTCTAATTTTTGGCAGGTGTGCCTAGAAACACATATAATTTAAGATGATGATAAAATTTGATGGGCTATAATTCAAAAATATTTTCAAAAATTTATAAAATGTGTTAAAAATACAAATTTAAAAAACGAATCAGAAAACAGCTGCGAATTTTATTTAAACTCAAATTTAATTAACACTGAGAAGCAAAAAGTTTGAGAGCTAATTTCTTAAAATCTAATTGCGTTATTTTTTACAATATTTGGTACTCTGGCATAATTTGTGTTGTAGAATGGAAAACATTCGCTGTATCATATCAGAAAACGTCTCCGATTTTGTGTTAGAATACCTAAGCTAGAACAATGCCTTATACAAATCTAATATATATTCTAACTCGCGCTTTCGAGACATGAAAAATGAAAGTTAAATTTCGTCAATCGGCCCAGTAGAACGGGAGATAAAGAACTGTCCCCCCTTTTTTTTTGGTGTGTGTGTCTGTGAAAGGTATACGTTGTTACATGTAAAAGTTGTTAAAGGATTAGATTTTTTTTAGAAATAACTCCAGTTTAAAATCTGTGTTTCATTTCGCACATTAAAGTTTTTGATTTAGCTTATTATTTTCCACAATGATTGTTGTGTGTGTTTGTATGCAAGGTGTAGTACATTGTTAACATGCAAATGTTGATAAAGTATTACTTTATTTTTTTAGAGATAACTCCCCTTTAACACCTGTCTTTCATTTCACGTATTTTATTTTTTCGTGCTAGTTATTATTTTCCATAATGAATGTTATACTAATTTATTAACTTGGCATAATGCAAATAGGGTCCCAGAGAAATGTGACTAAAAGAAAAATGTCCAAAATAAAAGTGTTTTAAATCACGAAGCATAGTAAAAAGCGCATGTATATTAATTAAATATATATTTTCGAAAAATTCTTCTTAAAGCAAATTAAAATCTCATTAGAGCTTCTAGCAATTTACTTTAATTAGCTTCTTTTGTATTTTAAATGAACTCATTTCCTTAGTCACTTTTCCCTCTTTATTTTAATGCGGTTAGCATATGTGTTAATGTTTTTTCTTTAGCAGAGAACTTCTTGTCATAATTTCTTCTGAGAAATAAAATGCAAAAGCTTTATGTTAAAGATCATGTCAAAGTGAAGTAATATGCGGAAATAATCCTGTACTGTCATTTGTCCCTTTTTTTGGGTTATGTATTTATAAGCACGTCATGATTATTATTATTAAACTATTTTCTCTATTCTTGATAAAAAGAGGACAATGAGTGTCGGCAATAAATGCTTAGAAAGGTGATGAAAAATGTTCGGACAATAATTAATTTGATTTCAGCGACAAGTTTGGAAAGTGAATAAGGAAATGGCTTTTAATGACTGAAGGTAATTTGTGAGGTAATAAATTTTTAAGGAGCAGTAAAATATGAACGCATAATTCTTAATTAAAAAATACGATAATATTTTTATCTATCTCGAGTATTTTCAGAGATTTTGTTGATTTCAAGAATTACGGTAATCAGAATTCAAATATTAAAATAAATTCCTTGAAAGTATATTTTTATTAATGCATTTTTATTTTTCTAATCTTTATATTCAACTGAATAAATTTAATATACTCGACGAACCAATTAGTAAAAAACTCTGAATGATCCATTTTCTTCACGTGATTTACCGAATAAAGAGATGACACAGCGTTGTCACAATGTAAGGTCAATAATTAAATATATGACATAAAACTGAGTTTTAAATCAATCATCTCATTAAATTTTATTTGATGATGCAGAAGCTTGAGCTGATAAATGATAAATACTACATTTAATTAGAATTGTATATAATTTTACAATGTTTACTCAAAGAAAACAGATAGAGCAAATACTGAAATTCTGTATAGTAGAAGCATACTATACTATACTACAGTAGAATACTAGAACTATAGTAGAATTTATTCATAAGAATATTTTTCTTTCTTACATTTATGGTACCTTTATAAGGTATTTTCCCCGCCTTCTTAGCATGTCTTCGTGGTGTAATGGTCAGCACGTTCCCCGCGTATTTCGGAAGGTCCAAGTTCGAGTCCCGACAAGGGTATTGCTCATTTTTTATGTCTGCTGCTTCGAAATAACCTAATAACTTTACAGTGGTGCCCGAACTAAAAACGGTAGTGGATGATGATTCTCCACCCCCAGGATTTGGCGATTGGGTGCCCTAATCGCCAGTCGCCCTTTAAAAGGGGGAGTATATAAGGTATTTCTTCCGCCTTCTTAGCATGATATCATTGTGTAATGGTCAACAAGCTCGGCGCGTAGTCGAGAGGTCCAGGTTCGAGTCCCGGCGAGGGCATTGCTAATTTTTCATGCATCTTGCTTCAAAATAACCTAATGTTTCTACACCTTTTGTTCAAGTTATTTGTCTTTATCAGATGTCAGTATGACTAACTTTCTAAATATTTAAAGTATTCGAACATGTCTAAGATTGTAACACTTTATTTGAAATAAAACATTAGTTTTCATGATAATTCTTTTCTGTATCTTCTGTTTCTTTCTTCGGACTTTATTAGCATGGAAATTACTGTGAGACCACGTAGCGTGTAATGTCGTAATTTAGAGGGAGATTACTGTGGTATCTATCCAGTAACTTTTGAGCCTGAAGAAAAGTAATTCAATTAGCCGTCGAGTAGAGCAGTAAGTGATTTAGGATCTCTTTCATTGGGAAAGAGATATGTGTTAAAAGTTAACTCGTACATTACGCTGCTTGCAATATCTGAGTTTTTGAAACCTTAAGGGAGCGACGGCTAGTAATTGTAAACTTTAAATTGTACTGTGAAACGCTTTAATAAATATTTCAGTTCATTTTACTTCTTTTCTGTATTATTGAAGTTTAGTCAGACGTGTGTGTGGTTCAGAAAAAGTTAATTGGTCAGAGAAAGAAGGGTCAAGCAGCTAATTAGGTTGACTTTATAAGCCAAACTCTTTAACAATAATAACAATAAAAAAAAGAAAATGAACTTAGAAAAGGTCAGATAAGTTTTGAAATATTAAAACAGATGCACCATTTCCTTTAACATTCATTTTTATAAGCTACCAACTTGAAAAGTTTGCGAACAAACTTAGAGGACGTAAGTGACAAGCTCGAAGAATATTTTTATTATGATATAGATACAATACAGTACAAGACACCAAGCAAAATGGATTTTAAAAATTCCAGCTGACTACTGTTTATTTATGAAAAGGGATTTTACCTTGGGAAAACATAGACGAAAATAAATTGAAGCCTTCGAGAAAAATAAAATTGATTTTTAAGCTTTCGAATGCTTTTAAATCATTATTATAATTATTGTTCGTCATTTATACGGAATAAAGCCTAATTATAAAAACTAAAATGTAATTTAATCCAAAACAATGCCTAAAAGAAAAAATGTAGTTATCTGATTTAAACTCAGCAGTAAAAATGCTATAAAATTGGATATTTGAATTCTTTGCCTCAAAACATAAGTAAAATTCATGTCTGTCAGTGTTATTGCAATTAAATAATCTTGTTAAATAACATGTGTGGTAGTATTGTTCAGCAGTGCTGTATTCAAAGGTTTGAATAATGATGAGTCACAATTACCTATTTATTGGCATAGTAACGTTAAAGATCTATGCATGATAATTATTTTCAAAGCTGTTTTTTCATAGTCTACAACAGTGCTCCGCAACCGCTGTGCCGCAGCACACTGGTGTGCCATGAGTAGGATATAGGTGTGCCGCAATCAAATACATGTATTTGACATTTTGCAATTTTTTATCATGTATTTAATACACAATGACAATTTTTTTCCTTAATAATGTCTATTTTAAATGTTTTTATATATTTCACTGTTGTGTGGTTGTGTGTGTGATTGTAAGTGTGTCAGCATTTGAATTTTTTCGGCACTTCCTTGATAACTCGGAACTCAAAAATATATAACTTTTTTTAAACATAAATTTAAACGAAATATATTGGTTTCAGACCATTTTAATTAAAAATAATAGCTCTAAAACTGTTTTTTTAAAAATTTGAAATAAACCAATCAAATTGAAAAATTTTTGTTTTTTAATTTTTTTTAAAAAATTTCGATTATTATGATAATTATTATGATTGCATATAAATAAATATGCTAAAAATTGCATAAAATATTCAATTATGGTTTTATAATTGTATATTTTTCAAATTAAAAACAAAAATTTATTGTAAATTTTGTGTATAAATCAATACATATATACATTAGCTTTTGGTGTGCCACGAAATTCCAGAAATATTTTTTGTGCGTCGCAGGTGAGAAAAGGTTGCGGAGCACTGGTCTACAAGGTGTCGTGTGTTCTATGTATCAACTGCGTTGTGTATTATATTGAATCAGTGTTGTAATCTAATGTTATATGTTTGCAATATTGTAGATTTATAATATCTCAAATATCAAAATAAAGTATGGCTTAAAACTATATGTATTGCAGAATGTGTATATCAAACAAAGCACATTAGGCTGTAATTCTTTTCTATTGGTGAAAGAAGCATCATATACATGTAACTAAGACTTGAGTTTGCTATTCTTAATTTGCCACTACAGCACTTGTATTTCACTTTGAACACTGTCTTAATATACTTTAATATGTATTGTAATGCCATAAGAAAAATATTACAGTGTGCATACTTTACAGTAATTTGAAGCGTACAAATACCATTAATCCAATCCAAATGCACAAAGCATGTATGCTGGACTACTTTCATTCGTACTATTAAGTTGATAAAACATTTTTTGGTGCTAACACACGCAGTCACCTATGAGACAGACACAGTAAACTACCTCTGAGTAGTAGTAGAACGAAGTCCAACCGATAACGTTAAGGAGAATGTAATAGAGGCGTTGAAGAGATGGTTAGAAATAAGATGAAAAGCCCGAAGTTGTCCTTATGCTAGTCTAGGAGTTTGCGTTGGGAAAAGAATAGTGCACCACTTGCAAACAATAAATTGTAGAGTCTCGCTCTTGATTACGGAAAACTAAACTATGTAGTAAAATATCTCCCTATCTATAGTTCAGAAAAATAATAGGAAAACTATGTTGAAAGTACATGACAATACGTGATTTAACTTGCGGGTATTCTTAGACAGGTATAAGGCCTGAAAACAGCTTCGACGTTTTTGTGCCAATATATTACTTCAGAATTAAATATATTTGAATTTGCATAGAATATACTTTTGATATAATATATAATTTGACATATATGTGTATATTTATATAAAATTAAGAGATAATAAGTATGTCAAAATTAAAACAAAAACAAGCATTTCAAAATGCAAACAAAAATATTTCATCAAAATTATACAAAAATTGATATCGAATAGAAAAAATCTAAAATAATTGTTGAAAATTCCTTGGTCTTTTTTCAAGGAACAGCCGAAAATTTTCAAAAGAGTCACGTTTCCGAGTTATATTTATATGATTGTTAGTACTGGAAACATCTAAAAAATTAGCAGGAAATGCAATTAAGGCCATTTAGTTAAAATTAAGATTATTAAAGTACTCGTAAGATGCCTCACGGAAACTGTTTTCTAAAATTTAATTAATCGTCAAGACATAACTTGCTCCAAGGACACCCCGTAAAACTCTAAACATTTTAAAAGGATAAAAATGAATTCTCAAGTTAATAACTAAAAAACACACACACTCACACACACATATATATATAT
>KK119345.1:399482-413282 GCA_000611955.2 Stegodyphus mimosarum | reverse complement strand
TAATATTATATTAAAAATATTAATTAAATTTTAAACGAAAGGAAATGCAGAACTGCTGCAAACCAAAAGTAACGTCTACAACACAAAAGATGACAATGTTTCAAGTCAAAATTGTGAAGAAGCGAATTAATTCTTATAAATTAATTAAAAATATGTTAAGTATTTAAAGTAATGAAAAGTTTCTGAATTAGGAAGTAAAAATGGGTAGCTTGTACCCTGAAATGTAATATGCCTGAAATTCGCAGAAATAAAAGGTAATACGCCTGAAATTGAAAAATATACAATAAGCTGGAATTAATTAATTGGAAAAAAGGAAATAGGGAAATAGAAAGAAGGTAAAACCTGAATGAAGCAAAATGTCAGTGTTGTTGTAACCCAGTGAGAAATTTTTAAAAATAAGGAGTAAAGGAAATAATAAAACGCAAACTGAGTCAAGGTGCAACAACTTTTTAGATTGTAAAAAAAACTGATATCCTAGTATGAAATTGGAAACTAAATTGGGATTAATTCCATGCAATTAAAATTAATTTTTAAAAATGTACTGTAAAATTGGAAACCTTAGATTCGAAAAAGTAGATTAATTAAAAAAATAATTTCGAAAAATATTTGTTAAAATATTGCTTGAAAATGTGAATGTCGAGAAACAAATGAAAAACTTAATTTAATTAATTGTATTAAATTCATTTTGAAAAGCAAAAAATGTGAGTTAACAGTAAAATGTCTTCATCTATTTCGGAAATAATAGGACTGGAATAGAAATGGCCATTTGTTAGTAACAGAAATAGAGGGATTATTTACAAATTTACAATTATTACGCAGCTGTCAAATACCTCTAAACTTGGATTAAATTATAAGATATTTCTCCCGCCTTCTTAGCATGCCTTCGTAGTGTAGTGGTCAGCACGCTCGGCGTGTATTCGAGAGGTCCGTGGTTCGAGTCCCGGCAAGGGCATTGCTCATTTTTCATCTCTGCTGTTTCTAAATAACCTAATGTCTCTACAAAGTAAATCATATCATTACTAAGAGTAAATTAAAATTTAAACGACCTAATGAGTAATTTTTGGTGAAGTTAGTTTCATAAAATTGAGTGGGATTTCATTATTAATAAATGGCATATTTTATATTGAATTTCTTGAATAATACTTTCTACTGACGAGAAATACTTTTGATTCTTAGAATCTGATAGATAGTGGTGCTAGATGTAACATTTTTGGAAATATTGGAATTCTAGTGTATGAGTTTAACGGTAGAAAATGTTAAAGTATTTTTTTTTTCAAAACGTTTAATTACTTTAGTGTCTAGAATTTTAAGGTAAATGTACTCAATTTCATTATTATTGGAATTGGGTTTTTTAGATTTTAAACATTTAGGTAAATATTAGCTTTTTCAGTGAACCCAGAATTATTGATCAGTGATGTCATCTATGTATCTAAAAATAGGATTAAACTATAATTTTAGTTTTTCATAAATGGAATTCTTGCACAAAATGGAAAGGATTGCAGATACAAGTTAAAAAACTAATGCTCATGGAAATTCCATTAATTTGTAGGAAAATATTATTATTAAATTTGATAAAATTACGGAAAAAAGAACGTTTAAAAGGCAATCAAAGTTAAGTATTTTATTGAGTACTGAAAATAATTCGTAAAGTTGGATAGGCCTATTAAATTCTCTTTTAAGTCAAAGAGGGGTACAAATTTTCAAAATCGTAACTACTACTATCATATATGTAATAATTGTAACTGTTTTATAGCTTATTATTGTTTTTATTAATCCAGTAATAATTAAGGGATAAATTGGAGTCATAGGAAAAAAGTTGTTTTTCTGCAATTTTTTGAAAAATAAGATCTAAATTTTTACAATTTTTATTAACATTGGCAATAAATCTGAATTTAATTGGGGTTTTGTGAAATTTTGAAAGGACATAAAGATCGGAAAGTCTGTTATAAAAGTTTTATTAGAAAGTTTTAATTTTTGGGAGAAGGCGTTAGGTTTTTTTATATTTGTTTTTTCATCAAAATTGGAGGACATCGTTATTAAATTCTGTTTCAATTAATTTATACTAGAAAGTTTTTCCAATGATGCTAAACTTATTATTCCCTTTACCAGCAGAATTAATGATAAATTGCTTTTTAAGCGTCTGATATCAATAAGAAGTACTGGATATTCGTTTTTAACATTAGGAATTTTTAATATTATGTTTGTTCATTTTAATTATAAGGTTTTCCCTTTTCATAAACGTACTAACGGGAAGACTAAGTTTATTTTACTAATGGGAAGCCTAAATGGTCTTAACTATATTTTAATTGATTGATGTATATAATGTGTTCCAAGCCTCTTTAATTATTGATTTTGGGTTTAAGATGAAATATAGTACGTTCTTGTATAATATTTCTGCGTTTAAGATTATATTTAATTTCTATGTTACCTGTAATAATATACTTGTAAAAATTGTCAAAAAATTTAATAAATTTCCAATCTTCACAGTTTATGATAATGATGTCTGACAGTATCAGACTTGATTATCATAAACTTGGTTATTTGATCAAGGAATCTAAGTTTTGCACATCTGAAGCAAATTCTAGAAAATTCAAGCAAATTTTCAACAATTTTTATTATTTCATATTCTATATCAGCGTTTTTAATTTTTTTGAGTTGCTTTTGTTTCTGTTTGAAATTTTTATTTTTGCAGTTTGAGTTTGATATGCGTAGTTTCTGTTAGAGTGTAGAACAACCTTTTATGATTTAATTTTGATTTATTTATTATTTTCTGATTAATCAATTAATTTCGCAACATACTGTGAGAGGTTAACAATATACATAACCTTAATTTGAAAATTTTCAACTTTTTTTTTTACATATACATACATATGTGATGATTTAGAAGATGGGTACTGTCGAAGCTTGCTAATCTGGTCACATCAGTCCGGGCATTGTCTAGCTGAGTGGAATGCAGCAAAGTGACGACACAGAATTTAACTTTAAAGTTCCATATCTTTATTCAATTCAAATGGCAGGTTATTTTGCTCTTAGACGAAGATCTTAAATTACATATACAATAGTGATTTAAATTAAATAGTATTAAATTTAGGCGTTTGACATCATAAATATTTTAACAAAGGAAAGAAGGAATGCGAAAGGCAGCAGCAGACCGTGTAGCAGCGATGGAAGGAAGCAGTCTGACTAAAAAATGCCCGCAACTCGGTATTTATAGTAGCGGTTTTATAATATGCCAGAATGTTCTCGAAAGTAGTGGTCTAGGGGAAAGATCCTGAAATTGCGGAAAGTTAATTAGAGGTTGCCTGTTCGCGTAGAGCAAAACCATCGTATTTCTTTATATTTTACATATATATGTATATAAACCTAAAGCATCTAAAGTCAAAATTAAATTGGAATCTAAGCAAAGCAGTTCCTCTACAATATAAATAATTGCAACCGTTGATAAGAGGTTATACTGGATCTAAACATATCAAAATTAAAATAAGACTTCATCAGTAGAACAAACTCGAAAAATAAAAATTCGAAAAGGAAAAAATATAGAAAATTTTCAATTTTATTGAAGATTGAGAACTATCACATTTATCCACCATGTTTGAAACTCAATAAAACTAACTTTCAACTAGGAGATATTAAGGTAAAATAACACTCCGAACAAATATTAATTTCGAAGTCAAATAACAAAAATCAGGGTTATATTTCCAAATTTTCACAGGTCTAGTTTTGATGATTTTACCGAACCATCATCCTCAGCTGCCAAAGCGTAAATGAACGAGAAAAGATAAAGTGATAAGATAAGATAAGAATGTCTGGACAGGAGTTAAGCTACTGGCGCCATCTATTCATGAAACAAGAACACTAAAATATAATTTCCTTAAAGACTGAAGGTAGAGTTGGATTGAAATTAGGGTCATTGACTAGAACAGAAAGTTTTTTTTAATGTGAAATGCCTCTAGAAAATCTAATTCACCAATGGAAGATGTTTTTTGAATAATTTTGGCTGCAGAAAAATTGAAAGTTCCTTTTCCTTTTTCCTATTAACTATTAACCTATTATCGAACTTTTGCATTCATTCTATTACAAACCTGTATGCACTCAACAATATCATTTAAAAATTAACAAGACTTCGATCTAATAAATCAATCTAATAAAATTTACAAGATTTCAATCTAATGCTCGTAATCTGCCTACATTATTATGCACATTTAGAAAATCAGATAATTAAAGTAAAGAATTTGTGTTTATCAATTTAAAATAATTTTTTACTACTGAGGAAAGAAATATTTTGCAGTTTCTCCTTGAATCACTCCAACAATTTTCACTACAGTCATTGAAAATTATTGGAAATAGAATCATAATAATAACCCCATAATTTCTTTCATTGAATGCTGCTCTTAATTGCGCCAAATATGTCTTTTAATAGCGTTCTTTCCCTTCCAGTAATATAGTAAATGATATTTTCTCGAAATTTTGCTAGTATGAAAAGACTCTTAGTACATTCTTCCATTCGTAAAGCTATTAGGAACTTATTTACGCTTTATGTTAGCATTTAAATTTCATTAACTAAAATGCGAAAAATAAGCTATTGCTTTAGTGAATGCGATTTATTGGACGCTGGAATGAACAAATAGTTCATTACATTTTGTTAATGAATTTAAATTAAAATAGTGTAATTATAAGCTTTGATATACCATCTACATCTGTGATTGTTGCAGATTTAGTAAGAAATTGACTTATAATGTGTTTCAGTTTTAAATCGACTTCATTTTCGATAACTTAATATTCAAAATACGAATCTAAGACAAAAGGAATTTTAAATTATTTATCAAAATGAGCAATTCAGATAAGCTAACACAGCTAAAATTAATGGAAACTTGTTATGTGTATTACTTGGGGTATGAAAAATAATTCTTCCAATTTTAAATCTAATTCTGATTTTAAATGCGATTTCGCTCACTGATATTCTCAAGATAATTTTTAAATTTGCTACGTACTTATAAAATTTTAATACCTCGAAGGGAATCTTTTCGTGGTATTTATTTTGGGTAATTTGTTAATTTCGAGTGGCTACAAAATAGAAATCACAGCTGCTTTACGGATATATTTTCTACACGTCTTGCGGGAAGCGATCTAGTGAAAAAAATGCACAGTTGTATATAGAATCATCAAGCCTTTTCTTTATGAAATGAATGGATATGTTTAGCTGACTGTTAGAATTAGCTGTGTGAAGATCACGATGCTAAATGTTAAAATGTAGTGTGACTGTGATAATAAGCTAAGAGTACTAAAATGTGATGAATTACTTTACACTTATAAGGTTACCTAACATTGCATTATGATCGCAATAACCAATAAAATAAACTTATGCATGCAAGATGAGATATGTCACCTAGCATACTAACATTAATTAATTAACTTACCCAGAATTAGAAAAGCTAGATGCAGAGTGATGACCACGTATATCACATGTAGCATCAATTTTATTTCCCATTTACAAGCATGATTATTTTCTTGAATAAAAATCAGTCGAACACAAATAAGAATTAACCAGATTAATAAAACCATACTCGCTGATGAATACACATTGTCCTAACCAGATGTATAAAAAAATGGCCTAACCCATGACAGGTGACAGGTGACGGAGGACGGGGACGCCTGACGTGTGACATAGGCAAACAGGCATGTGTCCCGCGCCCTCCCCTATTTAGAAGCAACAGCTCCCTGGAGCCGCAGGAGGCCGCACCGGGAGCCTGTAAGGATCTTGAAAGTATTGACATGGCCATACAAGGGCAGATGGTTACATAGGATGTTTGCTTGACAGAGGTACATATATATCACATATGAACACATACACGGAAAAAAAAACTAGCAACACATAAATTACATACATTAGCACATACATAAACGCATAAGTAAACACATAAAGTAAACACGTATGATACATATATAAACACATATAAAATACATTTAAGACAGATATAAAACACACTTACGATACAGATAAAACACACAGGAAATGCACATTTATAGTTGATACAATAATATGCGTAAATACATTTATACGCTGCACTAATACACAATAAATACACATAGAGTAAACACATTACAACACACATTATACGAAACATAAGAGTACATGATACAAAGTACACGGAATACGACATTAAGCAGCATAAAACATATATAGACATTGCTAAGCGCTATATTACTGCTACAGTTACTCTACACACTACATTATTCATACAGTTAGAAAATACAGTAATACACGCCCAGTTGTACAGTATTCGTTGGTTCAGTTAAACGTGCGAAGTGACATTATTATAGTACTTACAATCTGCCTGGCGCAGAATGTACACGATACCCACAAGTGTACAGCCTGCAGCATGTGATGTTGCACAGTTTGTTAAGGCAGAATGCAGTAACTGAGACTATTATGACTAGCACTGTTTTATAATGGGAGGCAAAGGTCTTGACCGTAGGCCTTAATGGTGTTGACGATTTTGCACACTGTGTTGATTGCCGCCTTATTTTTAATTAGAAACTTGTGGAAGGCTGGTAAATTCGTGGGTTCCGGGAAATGGTACTGTTCTGTGAGTGGGCACCGGAAGATATAGTGATCGGGTGTCCCCTCTTCACCACATACACAGTGATCCGTGTTAGAAATAGTGCGTCTGTTGAAGTAGTCCGGGAAGGGACCATGCCCAGTTACAAAGTTAGTAAGTGGAGCAATTGCTATGAGTCTGTCCGTTGTCACCGTCGGTAGAAAGCCATGCACTCTTCTTCCTGTGTCTCCATGTTCCCATATTCTTTGCCACCATTGGACTGCTGCGCCTTTGAGCAGTCTTTTAAGATGGGAAGGTGGCGCTGGAACAGTCATGGGGCTTGCGTTGATATTTGAGGCTGCCTCTTTGGCGAGTACGTCCGCTGCCTCATTACCTGTGTTGCCCTCGTGAGCTTTGACCCACGTCATGTCCACGTGTACCTGTGGGTTATCCTTTAAGAGTTGTTGAAGGCGGATGATCAAAGGGGAGGCATGGTTGTGCTTGCTTAGGGCTAGCAAGGCAGACATGCTATCCGTATAGAGATAAGCTTTTGAGATTTTCCGGCTTATTAGATATTCAACAGCAGCAGTAATTGCTATCACTTCGGCCTGAAAGACGCTATTGCTGTCACCTAGGTGGCCTTTCCAATGGTTTAATTCTTGGCCTTGCTTGTAATGGAGAAAAGCACTGCCAACGCCTTCAGCATGTTTAGAACCATCAGTGTAGAGTGTATGGCTGCTGATGTGCTGTATTTCCTTGTTGTTCTGCTGCGTGATGTGGGTGTGGACCCCTAGTCCTTTATGCGCTGGGTGTGTATGCAGCGGCGTCCTGGGGTGCTCGTAATGTGCTGGACTGTAGAGAGTACCAGCGAAGGAGGCGTCTTTCCTCAGGTGGATAACTCTTGTATATGTCGCCTCTAACTCAGCCTGGATGTGTAGAGGGACTATACCTGCTAGAGTTAGGGCAGAGCTTGTGGCTGTTGTGCAGTATGCCCTGCAGATGCTTATGATAAAAGGGCGCTGGAGTGATGTTAACTGCTTTATTTTCCTTGTTGTCATCGGTTGAGCCCAGATTGCAGCTGCGTACAGCGCAATCTTTTCCACCACCGTACGATAAAGCACTTTTTGAATGTGGGGATTTAGTCCCCAATTCCTTCCTTGAAATTTCCGCGTCATTCTGGCAATAGCGGAAGTTTTTGCTCTCATTTGCTGCAAATGTGGCACCCATGTTAGGCCAGAGTCCCAGACCAGTCCTAGATACTTCAGTGTATCCGTGAATTTAATGTTGCGGCCAAGTAACCGAATACAAGGACGACGTACAGGCCTCGTGCCTGGTCTCGGGATAAGGAGTGCAGAAGACTTGGTGATAGAAATCTTCAGCTTAAGGTCTTCGCATAAGCTTGTGAACTTAGCGCACGCTTCGCTGCCATTGGCTTCAATTTCGTCTCGTGTGCGACCCTTAACAAGGATAATAATCTGTAAACGTCCGTCTAGAAAAAAGATCCCGAGAACGCAAATCCCTGGCGAAACTATCAATCAGGTTTTTCTCTCTCACAAGTAGAAAAAATTATAGCAGCTATCTTCCATTATCAGGATTTCAAAAGAATCTTACAGTTGTCCAGCTCGTCAATGTACATATCTCTAAATTCCGCATGGCGAAAAAAATGTAGCAGGAGAGAACAAACATCAAAGTATCAACATGGCGGTAGGAGAAGGAACAGGGCGAAAAACCCCATCCTTCACCTTCAAACTCTAAGCGCAGAAGAGGGCGAAAAACCGCTTAGGAAATTCCTTCAAAGGTTGCCTTGACATGATTACGATTATACAAGATGTGGAAATACAAAATGCAGGCTTGCTTGTGCACTGATTTAATTTTGAAGATTAAATAACTACAACAGCATTTTATTCACATCATTTAGATTTCCAATTCTGAACCCTTCATTTTATATATAAGTCTTATGTTGGGGAATTCATGTTTAAATTAGTAGACGTATCGTAATTATTTAAAATAATTTCAGATATTAAATTGAAGTTTGCGTATGAAGATCGGATTAAAATTCTTTACAATCATACAATTTTTATATTTCTAATTAAATTTTTGTTAAGTTTTTGAAACTTTCATTGCATTTTCTTCCAATTATGATATTGTAATCTAAGACATTCACATTGCAATTCCTTTTTACTTTCTTCTACAAAGTAACGGAAGTATTGTAATCGCGAAAAATTTCGGGTGTCATATTTCAACGAAAATACTTATTTCAGTCGCTCTCGAAAGCATTTGAAGGATATTTTAGTGTGACATCTGTACGTACGAACAGAATAAGGGACTTTGTTTTCCGAAAATGGCTTTACTCGATTGGCTACAAAAGTGGACCAATTTTCCTTCTGCTTCATCCAAAAGAGAGCATTTGTGGAGTGATTTGAGTAAAAAATTGGAACTTCGTTTAGTTTCAAGTCTTATCTTATTATATGAGAAAGCCTGGTCCCAGTGATGCGAGCGAGTACCTCGAGTCGAGTTATGATGAAGGTTCTTAAGGGAGCATCTCTAGTTCTGGACTGTATGAATTGACAAGTGACCCTACCCTCACTGTGTTCTAAGGAAGATGCAGGTGGCATAAGCGCCCGTCCTTACGTCCGAAGATACATGTATGGTGGTACTTTCATCTATTTTGGAAGGAGTCTAGGAATTCTGATAACCTACAAATATTTTAACTAAGATGGCCATGCAGAAAAGTTCCTTGCTAGATTATTTGGCATATTCGTATTCCAGTTAATTTTCTGTTTCTAGCAACCTGCAGAATTAGTTTAGGCATAAGAGTTAACTGGACTAGTAAACCAACTGTGTGAAAGATTTCATTCAATTCGGAAAGAACAGATCTTTTACTCAATGCAGGATTTTCTTCATCTTTTATGTGGCAATACAAATGTCACCAAACAAGTCATATTTCAATTCCAATACTGACACAACTTCTTTATAATATTCATCAGACAAGTTTAGAATTAAGTTTCATTTTTAAGTCTATTATGTTTCCAACTTCTCAAGTCACATTTTGCAATAGCTATTATTTCTTTAGCTCCCTTGTTAAACGGGTTTAATTCTTCAATTGATTCCACACTCGCTACACATTTATACATGGCTTTCTTTAGTTTTGAAGCTAATTCCTGAAGATATTTTGGTACATTTTCCAAATGGTAGATACTCGTTTCAGAGAGTAAAATGCAGCTGACCTATACGCGGAATACAGACCTTCGGTGATGATATATAGTCGGTTTTTCAAGATGTCGTTTCTCCCACCAAAGGAACAAGAGAAAACCTCTATCCGTCGAGTTCAAACCTTTCTCTGCAAGAAATGCATTCATGTATGATCTGCTACTTCCGGTATCTAGAATTATTCGTATAAAATTGCTTTCACTATTTCCATAAATATTGGCATTAAAGTTTGCCAGATTATATTTTCATAAGACGAAATATTTGTTAAAGCCTTACTTTTAATTCATTCTTCCTTAACTTCGCTCGCTTCTTTTTTAAAATGCATGATAGTGGCATGTTTTTGTTTACATATTTCTCTTCTAATTCTAGAAGTGCAGTTAATGCTGAGGTGTTGTGGATGTAAAAAGCGACAACATATTCCTTTCATTTTGCATTTATCTCCTTTTTGTTAAGTCATCCACAAAGATGCTTGATTATTTGCTACTCGTGATCAGAAGAATTGCAGAAAATAAAAATGGAATCCCCCCCAGCATGCTTATATTCGTTATTTCTGCATCCGTGCGTTCGTCTGGTTTCACTAACTTTGTTGTGTCTTTCTGGTGTCGTTGCGATCTTTGGCTTCGGACGTAGCATCTACAGTGTACGTTCTCGCGCAATTAATTATTGAGATAAAAATCTCAGTAGATGATTCAAGTCATAATTTGATGTTTGAACTGTTTTATTACTATCCAAAACTAAATATGCTTTCAGTGGTTTAAGTAATATATGTGTTACTAGAGCTCCGAATGTTTGAGGTCATATTTAATTATTCAAGACATAGAATATGTTTCTGTATATACACTCACGTTTGTGAAAATTGCAACACCAAGAAGGAATCGTCATAATTGAATGCAATTTAATACACAGTTGAGTGGTAGTGGTACAAATAAATGATTAAATGTTCAAAGCAAACAAACAAGAACAAGAGATCAGAATCAGTATTTTGTGTGGCCACCACGCGCCGCAATAAGTGCTGCTACACGACGTGGCATGGAGTCAAACAAAGTTTGAATGTCTGACTGAGGAAGAGCATTCCATATCGTTTGTACGCGTACCCAAAGTTCGTCTGCAGACGCAACAGGACGAGGATCACGAGCAAGACGCCGACCAATGACATCCCACACATGTTCAATTGGCGACATATCCGGGGAACACGCAGGCCAAGGAAGAAGCTGTACCTGCTGCGCTGCAAAGAAGGATTTAACAATCCGAGCAGTATGAGGGCGGGCATTGTCCTGTTGAAATACAGCGCCTGGCAAGCTTTGAAGGAAGGGAACAGCTTCGGGCTGTAGAACTTCACGGATATACCGGTTGCTGTTCAGATTGCCCACAATTCGTAGCAATTGAGATCGTCTATGATATGCTATGGCGCCCCAGACCATAACTCCGGGTGTTCGTCCACTGTGGCGTTCGATAATGCACTCCGGAAGGTGGCGTTCACCGGCATAGCGTCTGACACGAATGCGGCCATCATGGTACCACAAATTAAAGCGGGATTCGTCAGAAAACACGACATGCTGCCAATCAGCACGCCAGTCTCTATGCTGATTGGCCCATTGTAGCCGCAGGCGGCGATGGTCGTGCGTTAGGGGGATCCTGTATAAAGGAGTCCGTGCGCGCAGTCCACACTGCAGCAGACGTCTACGAATTGATGAAGCACACAATGAAACACCTGTAGCTATTGACCACAGTGCTGCCAATTGTCTAGAGGAAGCTGTACGGTCCGTCCGCGCCATGCGGACCAGGTGTCTATCATCGCGAGCTGACGTCACATTTCGGGGTCCACTCCCGGATTTCCGAGTTGTCCGACACTCGTCCGTCCACTGCTTCCAAACGCGCATCACTGTGCTGCTGTTACGCTGCACACGAGAGGCTACTGCACGATACGACAATCCAGCTTCACGAAGGCCGATGATTCTCCCTCGTTCAAACTCTGTAAGTTGTTCAAATCTCGCTCTCTTTCGTCGACGAGGCATAAGTACAGATTGAGTTAACGTTTACCACTAGCAGATAACCACTGATAACCATACACGCCTCGCTACAGCCGTCTATTTATTCGGATCCATCAGCCGTTCAGAGGGCGCTGCTCAGCATACGCATGCGCTACGGATTTGCAATTCTAATCATTTGCATATCATGCGCTACTTTGCATTTCCTGAAAATTTCAGCTCACTCGCGTAAGTCCTTCATGGTGTTGCAATTTTCACAAACGTGAGTGTATATGTCACCGTGAAAGACCGAAATTGGAGAATGTCGACTTTCACCGGGGAATTCACCGGAGAAACATTCACCAAATACGTCGGTGAAAGATCGAATATTGCATTACATTACCGATATATGTCGACAATCACAGATATGCTGTGGTGTAGGTCGAAAAGAGAGGAGTAGACAAAGGGGCGACTATCTGTTTCCCATAAATGCAGTTGTAAAAGCAAGGGCCTCTTGTGCAATTCAAAGTGTCATAATAGTTCAAGGTGTTGCAATAAATGAGATTTGAATCACATAATTTAGTAAGTTTTTTATTTAAATTTCTCATTTAGAACGTACTGTATAATTAAGTACGTTTTTAACTTCTATTATTTTCCTTTCTCATTTTGAATGTACTATGTGTTTTAAGTTCTTATGTTCTTTATTCTTTTAAGTCTCAAGTGCGTTTTTTCGCGACTGAATTACGGAGAAGGAAATATAATATTCTTATATATTCAACATTCACCATTAGTACATGGTGAATGCCGACATTTACCGGTTTAAGTCAGAAATAAGGGTATTTGGAAAATACTTCGGACGTACACCAAGCGACTATGTGAATGTTGACATTCACCGGTGAAAGTCGACATTCTCCAGATTTCGATGTTTCACCGTAACATATGTATATATATATATATACCCACTCTATTATCTGTCTTGGTGAGATTAGTTTTTTTATATATTGGTAAGTTGTGTATTTTTTGTTTTGAAAGTGACTTTATTATGTGATTTTTATGTTCATGTTCAGTTTTTTATACCTTCAGTTAAACTGCATACAGTAGTTGTAGCATTATCAACAATTTAAAAGTCGTTTAAGTACTATTAAGTCTAACATAGCCGCTATTTTTTTTACATTTGAAACTCTTTAGTAGAATTGTGAATTAAGTCAGCTTCTCCACCTTCAGTATTTTTGACCAAAGGTTTGTTCAGTTTTGTACAAGGAAAAATCTGCCTTCTTGCTCCCTGCGCAATTGCTCGTTTTTGCTTGGAAACTCTAATTTTTATTTGTAACTTTTTTAACTGTTTTAACTGTATTTATTGTTTTATGATCTTCTGTATTTTACAATTTTTAAGATGTTTTGAGTTTTTGTGTATTTTTGCTTTGCCGGGAAGTGAGAACTGAATTAATTGAATGAAAAAAAATATCTGTGATGAAATTCGAGGAAATAAATTTAAACTAAATGTACCAAAAATGCATACAATTTAGTAGACCACACAAGGAAGTCATGCGGTGTCCACATCAGATTTTGTTATTTATTACATAATGTTGATAAACTGGAAACGAAGAATTTCAAAACACAAAAACATAGCTTATGTACACGTTGAATATAGTCTTTAGAATATGTTGAGTTTACCAGTTTTTAAAGACAGTTAAACTTTATATCCCCATTTTCATGTAAAATACATAATTGTTTTATGATATTATAATATCTGATTTTACATGGAATATCTAATTATATCAAAGATAGTTATTGACAAAAAAGTTGTCTTCGGATTTCAGGAGAAAAGCTGAATGCACTTTGAAAGAGAAGTGATGTCATATTCTTTATTCAGAAATAAAATGTTTATCTAAAAAAGATCAAGAGCTTAATTCTCTTTCTAAACACAAAATACATGTGAAGCTTCCTTATACTGAGGCCTATTTTTATCGATAAGCAAAATTCATCTAGGGAGGAGAAGAAAGGCACTTCGATTTTTATACCCGATATACAATATATAACGTAACTTTTATGGACTACATTAAATGTTGGAAATTATAAAAATG
>KK119345.1:258588-399448 GCA_000611955.2 Stegodyphus mimosarum | reverse complement strand
AAAAAGAGAAACAGACATACAGCTATTAAAAAGCGCATATATTTTTAATCGCTTAACAATATAAGGCTGTAATTTTATCGGAATCAAGTTCTGCTCTTTAGGCCTTAGCTAGTAGCTTTAGGCCTTACCTAGGGAAACAAAGTCCAGAGCTGCAGGCAGCTGTTGAGCAGAATTCAGACAAAGATTGCTTTCCACTGGGTGCCATCACATTGCGGCCTTTGGGAAAATGAGATGTTGACCTTTTGGCAAAAGAAGGTTCTGATATTCTCCAAAGGTTTTCCAGAGACGTATCTCTTCTCTCTGCTAAACTTGAAATTAATAGAATTTATAAAATGTCCTTTCGTAATGCTGCTGTTAGAGCTTCTGAAAATAAATCATGGAGGGTGGTACTGAATCATGGAATGCTGACTGTGTCTCAGACTCCGTCGTGTTACTACTCTGGCTGAGTTTAGACTGTTGACTGGACATCACTGCCTTGGTGCTCATATGTTTCGTTTTAATTTGACTTTCTCACCTTTATGTGCTTTGTGTGATTCTGGACAAGTCATGGCAACTGCTCATCTGGACGTGTGTTCTGCACTTAAGAGTTTAGACTGTATTGTAAAGAAGTATTAGAGAGCTCGTTGCCTAATGACCTGATAGTCAATGGCCAGTCATTTAATAAACAAATAATAATTTTTAAATCCCTGAACTTGCATACTACAGACAATTCACTTGTGTAATTTAAAACATAAATTACAGGTCTTATAGTGCAGGATTAGTAACAACTTCAGTGGCTAGTAGTTTTCAGAACGACAGATTATTAATCCCATGGAAAAACGATGCCACATGAGACAATAAACCAGAAACTATCTGCTATAAACTTTCGTAAATTCACAAGTGAGAGAAGTAGTGATGTAAGAAAAAAATCCGTGTGCTATTAATTTAATTTGCAAAGAATACTCTATACCGAGAGATCAGACCTACGGTACAGAAAAAGTAACAATCCAGTCATTAGAAAAGTGTAGGTAGTAGCACCAGCTGTTTTCATATAAATACACAGAAGTGCACGGGAAGTTCTCAACAGTGAAAGATTTTATCGCGTGGACCAGGCACATTTTTTATTGACAGCTATTGCTTCGGTCGTATCAGAAGTTCGCTCAGCGGCGCAATATAACTCCTAACACAGCTAGGATACGTATCTTCAGGTGAGGATTGGTGTATTCATGAGAAGGTCTGAGAAGTGACATGACATAGAGAACAGCATCAAAGAAGTTTCAATTTTATCTTTTGTTATATGATAGCGAATAACCCCTCTTAATATGGTAATTTGGACAACATCTACACATCTGTGATATATGCACTCAAATACTCATATATATATATATATATCGTATTTACTCGAGTACTTTTCCTCCCCCACTTTGACAGAGGAGTCAGAAAGTCGACAGAAGGGAATTAGAGGAATAGTTTTATTTTCCAAAGACGCGGGTATTGTAAGTACGTAACAAATTAAGAGTATTGACGAATGAACTACTAGTAACTATCACAGTAGTATTTATTTAAAAGAAACATACATTCCAGTAAGACTACGTAACAATATTAACATTACGATATTCGATAAAGTATCTTCATTTCTACATCTCTGTATCATGAATTTCGCTCATATTTACTGTTGCTTCGCTTCTGCAGCTTAGGACTCAAATAATTCAGTGTTGTTGGAACTGTTTTCTGTTTTCTTTTACAACTTATAAATCGTCTCCGTCGTGATCACTTCAACTTCATCGTTTTCATCAACATTTATTCTCTGAACATGTAATGATCTTGACAATCATCCAGAGCATACGATATTCTCATTTTCCTAAAGGTCTGCATTATATTTGCTTCACCATTTAAAGCCCATGCATCTAAAATCCACGAACAAAGTCAGTTATTAAGAGGCAACAATGACTGCGTGGAAGAAACGATTTTAAAATTTAGAGGAACTCACTTTCTGAAGGCCTTGAGGAAGGGGAAAATTGCGCGACTATTTGAAAATTTTCAGTATTATACTAAAAAGGTAGGAGGAAAATACTACGCAATTAAATACGGTGTATATATATATACGCGCACATTTATATAATTTCATTAATTTTATTATAAGATCACGCAAGGTAACTTAGTATTATGAGCACTAGGTGTAAAGGCTTGAATATAGCATTATAATTTTTTGTGTCATAAATTTTTGATCGAAAATTTGATCGAATAAAAGGTTGATCGAACATTTTGGCACTCCAGGAACTGTGGACTCCAGGGACTTTATTTCTAATGCAATTGCATTTTATTTCTAGTTTCCTGCTCATTTTTCACGTAAATACTTTTAAAAATGTAACTTTTATAGCACTATATAATTTTAATTTATACTCAAATTATGTATTGTAATATGAAAATGTCACTGATTTAGTTACCATTATTTAAAATTAAAATAAATCTAGTTTTCTAACAAAGTTTTATTTTAATTTAAATCTTTCTATCTCTTCTCAGTTTCAACTTCCCGTCAGAAGAAGCGCGCGTTTTCAGCTTATGCTAATTTGAAGTAGAGCCAAGTACTATTTAAACCAGAGGTAGAAACCTCTCAGGGTGAGAGAGCTTTTAGTCTCAGATCTCGGTCATTCTGTTCGACGTTCGCCTGACCAGCTAGCAGCTAAATTATAAGCCATAGTGCTTGCTACGTCATTGCGTATTGAAATAAATCCAAGGGCGATAGTATTAGTAATTCTTGCTACGCACCATTTAGTTAGAGGCCAACTCCGCGATTAGCTCTGTAAGCAAAGATTAATTAAATTTCTATTTAGTTTTAGTTTAAATTTATCTGGTTGTTCATTTAGACCCAAGTGTGGTCTTTTACTTTCTGTATCCCTCCCGAGTTGGGAAGTGATTTGTAAATAATATTGATTTAATAAAAGAGGATTTTAAATCCTTTCCAAGTGCAGTTATTCTACCACGTATACCATAGTATCTACAACCAGAACATAGTTGCATTCAGCTCCCTGTTCCAGATCAGGACTTAAGGACTTTAAGGGGTTACTTTAAGATGTTTGCCAAGAAAATGCACAGAACACTCAGTCCTGACACTGGCGCCCGAAGAAAAATAAGAGGATGTCCTGAAAGACGAGCAGCCGAACCTGAGATACCTGCTGTACCTGTCAAGAATCCTGAGATAGCACCTCTTGGCCTAGAAGGATTTGGCTACATCGTACAAACCATGCGAGCAGCCATGAAGCCAGCGGCAAGTTTTGACGGCAAGACAACCGTAATTAAATTCCTGGAAAAGCTAGACTCCCACTTCATGCTATATCCAGTTCACGAATTCCAGAAAGTCGCTCTTGCTACCAGCGCTTTGAAGGGCCAAGCGCTAAGTTGGTTCAAGTGCATTGGAAACAATCTCTTAAGGGAACCAAGAAGCCCCACATACACGTATGAAAATTTCAAAAATTCCTTGGTGAAAGCATTTTCTGTAGTACGAGATTGAGCGAGACTGAAGGCGGAGCTTTTTAGTCGATACCAAGAAAAAATAGAAGATTTGTCAAATTTTATTTTGAGAAAATTTCAAGTTTTCAAGCTTTTGTATGGAAGTCGCCCGGATCCTGAAGTTATTCAAATTATACTTCCTAGGCTACAGCCCCAAGTTGAAGATTTCATCGAGCTAAGAAACCCAACGACGTTAGACAGATTATTTGAGCTCGCAGTACAATTTGAAAGCCGAAGAACAGCAGACAACGAGCGACGTCGCCAATTTGAGCGAAGAAGTTAGTGGAGTTCGCTAAAACCTTAGCAGAAGCAAAATCAAAGTTACGGGAATAAGGCGAAGCAATGGCCGAAGAAAGATGTGTCTCCTAAATCCAGCGGCGAACGAAGGGAATTCAATAGAAGAACAAGCAAAGATGCCGAGGGTAACCAGAATAAGAAGAATTTAAACTAAGATGGATTTCTTTGAGGAAGGTGAAGAAGTCCGAAGCAGCGCAAAACCCTTCCACAATTAATTTAAACACCGTGGTCGTGAAAAAATTGAGTTTATCGAAGATTGAAGTTCTAATTAACAACATACCGGCGACGGCTCTCTTAGATACAGGAGCCAAAAGCAGCTTTATATCAGAAAGATTTTTCAAGAAGCACTTCCGCCGTTGCAGAATTTTTAGTGCAAGAGACACGGATGTCATAGCTGCCCAAGGAGAGAAGTGTAGCTGTTTAGGCAAAGTGTTGTTATACGTGCGTATCAACGAAGAGGAGGTAAAAATTTTGTTTTATATTGTGCGAAACCTGCAAACATGTATTATTCTAGGTGTAGATTTTTTTAGATTGGCAGAAGCAAGAATTGACTTTAAAGGGATAGAATTAACATTAAATATGAAGAAAGTTGAAATAAAATATAAGCCCCCGCAGCTGGACTTGCAGCACATATCGGCAGGAGAAAAAGAAAAACTCCAGGGCCTGGTAAGTGACTTTTAAAATTTATTTAGTGATTTACCGGGTTTCACACAGGTCGTAAATCATAATATTGAAACGGGGGATGCTCATCCAGTTAGGCAAAAGGCATATCGATATGATAAGGTAAAAGAAGAAATAACTGAATATCATATTATAAAGAGATGTTAAAGAATAAAATCATCACGCCAATTTCTAGCAGTTATGCTAGCCCAGTTGTTTTATGTAAGAAAAATAATGATTATCCGATTACGCACCCGAAGCGGTGGCGTTTTGTTATAGATTATCGCAAGTTAAATTCCGTCACAAAATATCCCGTATATCCGTTGCCGATAATCGAAGAGATAATTCGAAATATTTCGTCTACAAAATACATGACTACGTTAGATCTTACGAGTGGCTATTTTCAGATTGGGGTAAAATCCGAAGACGTCCAAAAAACCGCGTTCATAACCAAGTCTGGCACGTACGCATTTCTTAGAATGCCTTTTGGTTTATCCGGCGCGCCGGCAACTTTCCAAAGATGTATGGACATCGTCTTAAGACCGGTCCTTGGTAAAAGCACGTTCATATATTTAGACGATATTATAATTACAAGTAGTAATATAGAACAACACTTACAAGATTTAAGAAAAGTGTTTTCATTGTTAAATGAATCTGGTTTGAAGATAAATGCGTGCAAATGTAAATTTGCCGCAAATGAGTTACGCTATTTAGGATTTAAAATTTCCCAAAATGGAATCGAAACGGATCAGTCAAAAATAGTAGCTATTAAAAATTATCCTGTTCCTAAAACAGCGAAGAAGTTATCGTCGTTTCTTGGGATGTGTTCATACTATCGGTCCTTCATTAAAGACTTTGCAAAAATAGCTGAGCCGCTGCTAAAGTTGAAAAGAAAGAAAGCTAGGTTTTCGTGGTCAGCAGAAGCCAACTTGGCGTTTGAAAAATTGAAAGAAGCATTGACTCAAGCTCCCGTCTTAAAATTTCCGGAGGGGGATAAAGGATTAGAAATTTCAGCAGACGCTTCAGATTTAGCGATTGGGGCAGTGCTTTCCCAAAATGGTCAACCCGTGGGCTTTTTCAGTCGAACATTAAATGAAACCCAGAGAAACTATTCGGCAACGGAAAGAGAAACTCTCGCAGTGTTATAAGCACTACAGAAATTTCGTGTGTTCTTTGGAAGTTCTCCAGTAACTGTATATACCGACCACGCGGCGGTCACTAGACTCTATTCTGTAAAAAATTAATCACCCAGATTAATAAGGTGGGCTCTTAAACTGCAGGAATATAATCTAATAATTAAACATACGCCGGGAAAAGAAAATGTTGTGGCAGATGCTTTAAGCAGAATTAACTTAGATGAAAATGGAATATAGTCAAAATAGCCATGCTGACATCCAAAGTATTAGATTCTCGTGAAACAGTAATAGCCGAACTCAGAAAAGATCCGGAGTTCAAAAATATATACAATTATTTGGCCGACCCTGAGAATTTCAGTCATCCGGATATTGTGCCGATAAGAAATAGGGCCGCAAATTACGAAATAATTGACGGACTGTTATTTTATACGAAAACGACTAATGAGAACCATGAATATAGACCGGTTATCCCAGCTAGCATTAGATTGAATGTATTAGAGGAGTTGCACAATTGTGCCATTTCGGCCCATTTAGGTATAAGAAAAACTGTCCAAAGAGTTCGCGAGGCAGTTTTCTTTCCAGAACTGCAAACGTTTACTAGGGCGTATGTCCAGTCGTGCCCAACATGTCAATTAAATAATTATGTTAATTTCCGCCCGGCCGGGTTCCTAAATAGTATTAAATCAGAATTCCCAAATCAAATAATAGGCATCGATTTACTTGGACCTTACCCTCGAAGTAAAGTTAACAAAAGCCGATATCTTTTAGTTATAGTGGATCATTTTAGCAAATGGTTAGAGTTAATTCCGTTAAAACGCGCGTCTGCAAAAATTGTAGTAGATTCAATTCTAAATAAGTATATTTTAAAATACGGGGCGCCCCTAAAAGTTATTTCAGACAATGGTCCTCAGTTTGTTAGTAAAATGTTTGAGGAAATGTGTGCAAAACTGGGCATACGTCATCTAAAGATGGTCCCGTATCGTCCGCAGTCAAACATAGCGGAACGGGTTAATAGAAATGTAGTGAAAATAATTCGAAGTTATGTGAAAAATTACCACTCTACCTGGGATAGCCATATAAATGAATTTGCATTTGCCCTTAGGACTGCCAAACATGATACTACACAAAAAACACCCGCTGAACTGTTTCTTGGAAGAAAAATTTTGACACCCTTAGATAAACTTTTCTTTGTCCAGGAAAGGGCAGAAGAATTTAAAATGAGTGACATTAAAAATTTGATACGAGAAGCGACAGGTAACATAGAAATGGCCCAGAGAAAACAAAAATTATATTATGATCAAAAGCGAAGAGGGGTCAAGTACAATGTGGGAGATGAAGTTCTGAAAATCAAGCATAACTTGTCAAATGCCCCAGAAGAAAAGGTGGGGAAATTTTTTCCGCGTTTTGAAGGTCCCTACATGATTGAGAAAGTTACACAAGCAATAGTAATACTAAGAAGAAAAGATGGGCAGAGAATTACTGCGAATGTAGACCAGCTCAAGCCCTATTATAACCGTAATAAAATGAATATATTTAAAGATTTTTTCCAGGATCCGAGGCAATCTAATAGCACGGAAGATGTACTTCAGCGAAAACAGCAGGAACCAGCTACAATGGCATCAAAAAGACAGAAAAAGAAAGCTCCCCCTCAACAAAGTAGAAGCAAGAACCAAAAATGTGGATTCAAAAGAAAGACTGACGATGCAGGTGAGCAGACCTACGAACGGACCTACGAGCCGAACAAGAGACGAAAGCAGAATGGGCAAGGAAAGCCCAAAGTAGCCAAGAGAAGTGCGGAAACATCGGAGAGGTGCCTGAGAAGCAAGCAGCTTCGATTACAGCCTGAGGAGCAACGTCCCGAATGCAGCAGGAACCAGGAGCAGCGACGAACAAGGGCCCAGGAGCGAAGGGCCCAGTCCAGCAAACGCCCAGCAGAGCAACTTCCTCCCCAGCTCAAGAATCCCAGAATGGAAAAAGGGATTTCCAAAAGGAAGAGAAAAAAACAACAAGCGGAAAATGGTCAACAACCAAAGTCAAGGAGACTGGCCCAAGCTTCAACTTACCCAACTTTCAAGGATTGGGCCAAGAACAGGATGGCTGACCACAACAAGATAAGTAGTATTTCTTATTCCAAAGTTTAGTTAATTTTCGAGTGTACTGCAAGTTGCAGGGTCGATTTTACCTCAAGCGAGGTTGAGTTTTACGCCAAGTGGGCGATAAAGACTTATCTTGAAAGAAAAATGTTTTTGTTTAAAAATTGTAATTCTGCAAAGACTTAAAATTACTTAATGTTTGTAAAGTAGATTCTGAAGCATTGTAAATGGATTCATTTTGTAAAAGCAATGAATTGCTGAAAAAAATGTTAACTAAATGATTTTGTATTATGCTTTGTCGAAAGACTTGTAAAATTTCTAGAATGCAAAGTCGGAAAACGGAAGAACACTATTTAGTCTATGGACTATTATTTCAGTGTAATGTGATATTTCAGGAAAGTACCTTGAGAAAAGAATAGGAAGCACTTGCTGTAAACTTAGAAATTCAACCTACATTTGTATTTCATGAGTGCTATGAAATTGTTAAAGTGTTATAAAATGTAACAAATAATGTTATGCTAGCAATGCACGTTAAGTGCAATATCAATGTGAATGAATATGTGCAAACTGCGAATTGTATGCATGAAAAGTTAAAGTTTGAGTAATTTTAGAATGCAAGGGTCAAATAGGCTCTCCACCAAATACACTTAAAGTGTTAGACATAAAGCTAGTGAGAACCTCAGGTTTAGCTGGTTTTAGGGCGTCTTTCGAGGTCTCGTATGTCAAGTTCTAACTAATGTTAGTCGATCGTAGGTGGGAGATTTGAACACTCCCTAACACAGAAAACCAGCAATGGCGGTTTGCTTTTCATCCAACACCGGTGAGAGAGCATTGGGGAAAGAATTTAATTGTGCTTGAATGATAATGTATGTGTGCGAATTTACACAGGTAAAAATAAGGATTTGTACCACCTAGAATTGCTCTGTTATGATGTCGTACTAAAATTGTTTTCCTTCCAGATTTTGCTGGAAGGAGTAAGACTTAAATGAAAAAAAATTTGAAGACTTATGTACAAAGCAAGTTTCGTCTGTAAATATTTTTCGCCAATAGATATTGTCTTGTAAGGGTTGGCCTAAGTTTAGAAGAGTTAAATTTTGACTATTTGTTTAGAATTGCGAGTTTCAACATGGTCCGTTTTGACCACAGTAGTTTAACTACCGCAATTCTGGCGAGAAGTATGTAAGGTTTTAGTTAAATTAACAAAGTTTTATTTTAATTTAAATCTTTCTATCTCTTCTCAGTTTCAACTTCCCGTCAGAAGAAGCGCGCGTTTTCAGCTTATGCTAATTTGAAGTAGAGCCAAGTACTATTTAAACCAGAGGTAGAAACCTCTCAGTGTGAGAGAGCTTTTAGTCTCAGATCACGGTCATTCTGTTCGACGTTCGCCTGACCAGCTAGCAGCTGAATTATAAGCCATAGTGCTTGCTACGTGATTGCTTATTGAAATTAATCCAAGTGCGCTAGTATTAGTAATTGTTGCTACGCACCATTTAGTTAGAGGCCAACTCCGCGATTAGCTCTGTGAGCAAAGATTAATTAAATTTCTATTTAGTTTTAGTTTAAATTTATCTGATTTTTCATTTAGACCCAAGTGTGGTCTTTTACTTTCTGTATCCCTCCCGAGATGGGAAGTGATTTGTAAATAATATGGATTTAATAAAAGAGGATTTTAAATCCTTTCCAAGTGCAGTTATTCTACCACGTCTACCATAGTATCTACAACCAGAACATAGCTGCATTCAGCTCCCTGTTCCAGATCAGGACTTAAGGACTTTAAGGAGTTACTTTAAGATGTTTGCCAAGAACATGGACAGAACACTCAGTCCTGACAAATGACGAATGTGAGACAATATTTGAACTATGGGTAAAGACAAGGCGTTCTCGTTCTAGTAAACGTAACTAAACTTAATACATAAAACACAATATTATAAAGAATACACGCAAGTTATGTACCGAAATAATAACTGTAATAATTGGTAGCCATTGGTCAGCATAATGCGAAGCGAAACAATAATAATATGTCAGATATATACAGCAAAATGTAAACAATGAATTATTATTATTATTATTTAAAATTAAAATTAATCTAGTTAGTTACGAAAGTGAGACAATAGCTGTTAACTTTTTTTAAAAATACAGGTGTTCCTGTTCATCGTCACTCAAATGAGCGGAATACATACAACACAATATTATAAAGGATACACACAAGTTGTGTTCGGAAATAATAACTGCACTAATCGACAGTTTCTGATAAGTACAATGCAATGCTAAACAGCCATCAATTTAATAACATGTATATATAGTAAAATATAAACAACCATTTCCTGAAGTACAAAAGTCAATGCAGTCTATACCCGATAAACAAGGGTTAAATTAACTGTATTGTAGATTAACTGGGGTCTTTAATGTAGTTAAATCTGTTTATTGCAGAACGATACACAAATTGCCCGCTTAAAACAAAACTGTTTGCAGAAAACTAAAAAAATATAGAATAATATCAGTCTCTTATAAACGATGGCAGGTACTGTCTACCAGATGCTGTAATTAATCATGGCAGATATTGTCTGCCAGATGAACTTTGATAAATAAGTAAATAAATAAATAAAACGTTTAACTGACTTTTGTTACCAGATTAAAACTCAGGCCCTCGTTAATTTCCCACAGAAATATTTTTTTCCAGTGGCGGACCCAAACCGTCCGCAGACGTTGGCCACTAGTAAGGCCAGGAACGGTGGTTACTTTATTATGGAGGCACCTAAATGTGGGCCATCTTTGCCTCCTATGAAGGGACGGACAAATAAATACCCGGGATTAGAAGCCGGGCCTTTTGGTATCGCATTTGGCTCCCCTGACCGCTATACCGACTGGGCGGCGACCTATAGAAATATTCTTATTTAAAGCCGCATATAATTTTGTTTCTCTCTTTCTTTTGAATATTAATTTAATTTGTGTAAGCAAATAAACTTATACTCCGGTTGAGCTGTGGACTCTCTGCTGAAAAAATATAAGTTAATTATTAATAATATTTTTATATTAATTATTGTATGACTTATTCCTTTTCCTTAATTTTTAACTGCCGCTGGATTAACATTGATTCTGAATTAACTGCAGATGTTGTTACCGGTATGACTAGATTAATCGAGAGGTAACTGTATTTATGTACGCAATGTAACTGATACAATACGAAACAAAACACATACACTACAAATAACATAGATGCTTGACATTACAATAAATAAGCAACAAAACGGTTGCAAAGATAAGACAATTGCAGCAATGCTGAATAAATAATATAAGAGTACACGATGGATATAATCGCAAGACATGCGATGCCTACAATATGATGTGCATTGACTACAAAGATCTGACACGGCATTATTTCAGAACTTCAAATACCATATGTTATTATGTAAGTCATATTACATATTACGTTAATATCAAATGTATATGTGTAAAATACAAATCATGAAAGATATTTAATTGGCAAACATCTTTAAATTTCAAATTTAAATAGTAATACAACCCCTTTCACATCTGCACTGATGCAGCATTTCTTTCCTAGCAGAGATTCGCACTGCTGTGAGATTTTACTAAATCATCACTTTAGACTCAAACAAAGAATTTACGAGTATAAATACTTCAACTGTCTTGTGTGCACTGTCTTTGGCTGCTTATTTCTGCCTGAATAAGCCATGGTTTTAGCTTAGCTATACTTCTCCATTGTTTTATAACGTCTCGTGTTCTTTGGAAGCATAAAATACATGAAACGTTTGAAGACTTAGAAGTGAATTATCACTATGTCTTGTAAGTACCACAGAGACAGGCAAAAGTATGTAAAGGACCCTTTTAATTGAATCAGTAAAAGTTAAAAAAAGACATCAATTGTGTTGAAAGGATATAGCCAGCAATTTCGGTTTAAATCAAAGATAAAGAATTTGGCTTAGCTAAGTAATACGAAGTTCGCTAAACGGCTACACAATTAAAGTAACTCGCAAGTTGGCTCTGACCTAAATGGCAGCCTAACAAGCTTAATGGCGAGAATATCGCAACGGCGCAGAATACTACTCTCAAGAGAATCAATTTAGTAACGTGGCTTTCAGCAGGCACAACACACCCTCATTCTACCTTATCTACTTTCTACTTCATTTAAATATCACGTGGGCTAGAAATTTACATTCTGGCAGTAAAATGGGAAATAAGGAGAACAGGAAAACGATTTAATGTAAAATAAATGGCTGATAAACTTAATGAGACCTTACAGAACACAAATAAGAACATGTAAGAACACAAAATACACCCAACGTTCTATTCAACAAATAAACATTGCTTAGTTTAAAATAACTCATGCATTTTATGTCACTTTTTCTGGTATATTCTAAGCTGCTGTCATATTTTTGCTCCTCAAGCTGATTCCGCCTATAGTAAATAAGCCGATTCAAAGCAATTCGACAGACTACTTTCGAGAGAATCTTCTCGAACAGGGCTTAGTGCTTTGGACATGCAGATCTCGAAAGCAAAATTACCTGCTATGAATCAGTCAAAATATCTTTTAGCGACATTTTATCTGCAGAATCTCTCTCTTTTTTTCCTGAAAGAAGATAATACAAATAAGTTAGAACTAGTTTCCTTTTCCATTCCTTATACTTCCGTTATCTTCAAGTAGGAAGATTTTACTGTTTCGGGCTTGTGTTTACTGTAACTGTAGTATAAGGGGAGAATATTAAGGTGTATTTACCTTTCTAAAAGATAATTCTGTCGGAAGAATGCAATCATGTTGAACAATCTTGACATTACAGACGTTTATAACTTAGTTTTAGTTTGTCACTGTTATATTAAAGCTTCGGTAATTGAACGAAAACTGGTTCTTAGGTTTGTTTGACTCTGCAAGTATTACTATTATACAAAGGCTAAGATATTTTAGTTATCAACTACTAGGCATGCGGACTCAGTAATAAATGGAAGATCAACGAAGATGTTCCATTTCACGCTTCGGGTGATGCTTAATTTGATTTTTAAATAAAGCAATACATTGTTTAGCGAATTAAGACACTTCAAAAAAGACATCATACTAACTTTGAGCATAAAGTGAAAAGGCAGTCTAAGATATTTATGATATTTTTTATGATCAATTTTTATGAACGTTTATTCGAACGTTTTTGGACTCCATGAACTGTGAACTTTATTTTTAAAGGAACTGCAGTTTACTTTCAGTTTTTTATTCCTCTTTCATGTAAATATGTGTGAAAATAGGCACTTTTAAATTATATATTGTAATACGAAAGATTTAATTAATTTGGGTTTATTATCTAAAATTAAAATAAATCAAAATTAATTATGACTGTTGCACAATACCTGTTCACCATTGAGAAGGATCAGGTATCTCCATTCATCATCAACTGAACTGAACTGGTACGTACAACAGAACATTATAGAAGTTACAAACAAGTTACGTACTAAAATAATTAAGGTAATAACTAATGGTCATTGCTCAATACCATACAATGCGAAGCAGAGATCAATATATAAGACATGTAAAATGTAGCAAGTTCCTATAGTAAAAGTGAATACACTCAGGTTCCGATTAACGGGGGGATTTGATTAATTGCAGTCTTGATTAATTGGGGTCTGTAAAATAGATAATAATTTTGTTTACTGCAGAATGATGGAAAACTTACTATCACAAACCACCTGAGTAAAACAAAATTGTGTAGAGAAAACTTAAAACAATGTATAGAAGGCCAAGTCTTATGCATGATAGCTGATAATGACTAACAGATACTGCTATCAATGATTGCATATAAGATTTCCCAAATGAATTTTGCTAAAAAAGAAAACATTTAACCTACTTTTGTTACTTTAAGCTCAAGACCTTGGTAAGTTCCCACTGAAGTAGTATTTTTTAAATCCATTTACAACTTCGTTTTTTCATTTCCAATAATATTCATTCTTTGCTATTTGTTATTTTCGTTCTGAATGGTGATTTAATTTACATAAACATATAAACTTATTCTCCGGATTAAATTGCTGAAAAATAAAGGTCAATTGTTAATAAAATTTTTCTATTAATTGTAATATGGCTTACATCTTTCTAAATTTTTAACTCCCCCCGGATAAACCGTGATTTTGAAATAACTGTAGATAATCGTTGCCGGTATAACGCAGGTTAATCGGCAGGCGAGTGTATTCATATACGCAATGTAACTAATGCAATATAATGCGAAACACATACACTGCAATAATACAGACGAGTAAACATTAGAGTAAGTAAGTAACAAAACGTTTACAAAGATAAGGTAGTTAAAATAAAGAAGAAGAACTAAGATATTACTCCATAAATATATTAATCTGCTTTAACAATATATTTATGGAAGCCATCAGTTTGACGGATTTCAGACCTTACGAGCAAAATTACAAAAACCATTAATTTTATGGTTTTCTAATTTATGCTGAAAATTATTCATGTAATGAGACGAACACACACCCAAATATATTCCCTCATCAGCTTTTTAAATACAGAGTTCTGTGTCTATGTACACTGCGAAAAAAAATGGGACAGTTCTCTATCTCCCGTTCTACTAAACCGATTGACGAAACTCAAATTGCGTTTTTCATGTCTCGAAAGCGCGACTTAAGTTATATATTAGATTTATGTATAGCATTGTACTATTGTAGGTATTTTGACACAAAATTGATCTTTTTCTGAAATGACATGCCAATATTTTTCCTTTTTTCGATTCTACTACTCAAGTTATGCCTAAATATTAAATTTTGTAGAATTTGGTGCGAAATTTACGGAGAAATTCAAGAACTTATCGTGGCACATTTTTTTTTCAGTTTGCGCCAAGAATAATTCACTTGGCGAACTTTTTAATTTATAGCAACCTATTTACCTTCCCCCTTTTTTTTTTTTTTTTCATTGAAGACGAGCGGAAAAAAAAAGTCATCGTTCATGCTTTCAAATAATTTTAGCCAAGTGCGTAAACCACATTTGGCGTTATTATCACTTATAACAAATGTGCCAAATTTCAAAACGCTCCAATATGTAAATTCATGCGTATCTTAGAAAATTTTCAACAAAAAACTCTAATTTTCTGCAGGTCTGCCTAGAAATACATCTGCTTTAAGATGATGGCGAAAATTGCATAGATTATAATTCAAACGTTTTTTGCTAAAATTTATAAAAATTATTTAAATATACAGATTTTAAAAATAAATCATGAAAAATGGTCGAATTTTTTTGGAATGAGTCTAACTTTCGAAAGGCGAAAGGAAGAATCATATAAGTTTAATAAAAAAATAGAGATTAAAAAATGTATACCAAATTCAATTAGCGCTCAGGAGCTAAAATTTTGAGAGCTAATTTTTTTAAAAACTACTCGGACGAGTTTTAAAAAACTTGGCAGCTTGCATAATTGCAATCATAGAGTCGAAATTAAAAAAAATGGCATTTCATTTCAGAGAAAGTCCGATTTTGTGTCAAAATACCTATATTAGAACAATGCTATATATAAATCTAATAGATATCCTAAGTCGCGCTTCCGAGACACGAAAAACGCAAGTTGAATATTGTCAATTGGCCCAGTAGGACAGAAAATATAGAAATGCCCGGCGCTTTTTTTTGCGCGGTGTATATCTATCTCCACGAATACCCGACAAAATGACAGGTAAGGTTGTTTCATAGTTAATCGTATTAAACCCTTTTTTATGAACCTATTTCTCTGGTGATAAGTCTAGAGTAGTTAGAACGCAGAAACTAAATAAAAATCACTGTTCAACAGAAATATACTTCGCATTTGGTAATTTCGAATCTGATATCAACGTACTGCGGTTCGCCAGAGCAAGGGTAATGGCGCATGGGATTATCTGTCTATCTTACGTGCCCAAAACGTAAGCATAAAACTTTAGGCTCAAAGATAAGGAACTCCTCGCAGTGACAAGCTCTGGTAAATCTGTTATCACTAAAACTACTGCGAAGATTTTTACACCGATGAAAATAACTACAAATTCGTCAAATTCACGGGTTATCGGTAGCTCTAGTCTGAAGATTGTATGTGTTTCTAAATTAAATTAATTCTTTTTTTAAAGCAAATACGTAGTTTCATCCACCCGTCAATTTAACAGATATCTATCTATAATTATAGGTATAAAATATTGGGCTAAACATTGTGCTGAATGTAAACGATTTAGATTGGATGGAAACGATTAGAAACGATTTGAAAGAACAGAGTTTTCTCAGATAATTAATGCTGCCATAGGTTTACGGATCCACACTATTCTGAATGGCATGGCAAACGTGGGAGGAACTTTGAGGATTAATCAGTGGTTTACACTGCTCCTGAGACATTTATTCATCGAATGCTGCTGTTTATATTTTATTTCGCATCTCTTTTTTAGTATTCATTATATATTTATTCGCATTTCTTTCAAAGTTTTCAACCACGTATTAAAATCTTTACAGTTACTTGAATGTGATCTTATTTCGCACTGGAAATTTTCTCAAAGAATTCACGGTGCTAATTATTTCGAAGAGGAAATTACCTGAGAAAAATTTCAAACATCTTATTTTAGGCATGGTTACACAGTCTGCAGTTGCGTTATAATTGTGAACTGGGAAATATAAATATCGGCAATATCGTCGACTGCTTAAGAGTGCAAAAATCATCGGTTGACACAATCAAGTGTAGACAAAAAATCAAGGCAATTTTCAGACGGGGAAGCAGCCAGAACACATACTGCTCAACTGATAACGGAAAATAATTTCTCAGTAGTTCTTCTCCAGGATGTGATCCGGCATGGATGTGAAAGGAAATATAGCCCTAGTCAATGTCTACATTCCACCCTTATGTAATCTTTCAGAGATCCTTCCGGAATAGAAGCGTGACATCATGTATCGAATCTAATACAGCATTACAGAATACTGCATTTGGTGATTTTATTGCATCAAATACTCTCCAGCAAGTATTCTAGGTTCTTTTGAAGATAAATTTCGAGCTGGTGCTGCATCAGAGTATATTACTTCTCACAGGCGGGAAGTATTAACTTCGTCTGACAATCCATCCACGACTTAGACGCCCAGGTCGAAAGGTTGGGTTAACACAATACTCTCAACAAGTACTACCTTTCCCATAATTTAGAGCTAGAAAATTCATGATCACCTTTCCTTCAGCGATCATCGCCTCACAGAATTTTTATAGAAAGAAATAAGCAACACAATGTCAAAAATTGGTGCAAAATGGAATACATTCATTTCCAAAATTATCTTTGTATACGCGAAATAAATTCAAAGATTCGCTGAAACTCTGAACTATGATTTTATGAATTTGTGTGGAATGAAACATAACATCATATCTTATAAATACAAAGGCAAAAAATAAGTTTACTGCATATGATATAAAAGTGTAGGTAATTATATGTTGCAAGGTGATTTCTGAAAAATTTAAGGCCTATGAATTTAATATGGAATATGATCTCTCCTGACTTGTACACACATATCGTTATTGCCAGCGTATGCCAGTTTTAATGTTGGCAATAGCGTTATTAACCAAGGTTTGAAAAATTAAGTTCCCTTCATCTAGCAATGCGGACAGGAAATTTACATATCTAGGAAGAGGATGTTTTAGTGCAACTGCTTTTTTCAAGTAGTTCCATTTTTCCTCAGTCGAGTTCAGATAAACAGATCTCCACTTTCAAGGAATTCATAAACGAACTTTGCTTGACGTGGATAATCATTATAATTCAAAGTAAAAAATCAGATGCATATACACTTCTGAAAAGTCTTTCATAAAATTCTAAGGCTTCATTTCACTATCTCTAACCAGTCACAAAATCGCTCTTGAAAACGTGAAGGGGCGTACGTCATTCAATCATTTTTTCTCCCAATACCTTCACACCTGTATTACCAAAACGGTCACGTTCATCAGTGTTCGCACGAATACCTCTCATACCTGACATATATTTACGGAATACATTCATTTCCAAAATTCTCTTTCGCCATGAATGAGATAGAATCCGCTTTGTGTACGTTTGCAGCCGGCAGCTGATTCTGAAGTATACGTTTGACTGAACTAATAGATGCGTTTTGGGAAAGAATTGTTGTATCATCTGCTTACATAGCTAAGGTTGTATTCTGCGTGTATTGGGTCTTGTTCATGTAAGCATCGAATAGGAAACGTTCTAATAAGATCCCTAGTGTACATAGTCAAAAATTGAACAGCGTGTCAAATAAGTGTTGTTAACACGAAATAAGATAACCCTCTCCAGCCAGACACGATTAATGATGTAAAGACATCCATAAACATTCTAAAAGTTGTTAATGTGTCCTGAAAGCCATGAGCGATCCTCTCAAGAACTCAATACAGTTGACAAACCAAGCAGTAATTTTTTTCTTAACCCAAAATTGTCTGGAATAAGAAAGTTATTAGTCTCTGCGTGCTGAAGCAGATTTTGTAATATAATGTAATCATCACTTCGTTTAACGTCAAGAGGAGACTGCCTTGCGGATAGGAAATAAGGTTATAGGAAGACTGTTTTCAGTATCAGCGTAATAACTGGAGTCTTCCCCATGTGATATCAGTACCTCATCCGCATTATGCAAATGAGTATAGTAACTAGGTTAAAACGTATATAAAATCCCATGTTTTGAAGACTTTTGTCAGAGATCTTATAAACTGTTAGATTTGACTTTACTTTGGTCAAATACATACGAAAATCTGAAGGTCAGACTGGTGAACTGTTGTTATTATATGTTTGTGTTAAGTAATTTGGCAGCTGTAACACTAACACGCTTTTCTGTGGAACTATCGAAATAATGTTTGTACGAAACGGAGTAGCATAGCGAAAACGGGAGAGTCTTCATACGCTGGATTCAGAACTGTAACGTCAGTGAAGATGGACAATTTAACAAAATAGATTTTAAATATCACCGAGCTTCTTATAGCAGAGCTCTTAACCGAGCCTTGTTGGTTTGCTGATGGAAACTCTGCAACAATACAAGTGTCAAACATGATGCTGTGTTTATCCAATATGATGCTGTGCATTTGTCCAAGATAAGGTATGCTGCCCTTCGATCCAGTTCCATCCCAGTCGATGATATACCAGTAAGATTTTCAATTAGGATTTCAAGTAATGGTTCAAGCAGCGTGGATGCTGAACCTCAGTAGGTGATATTTTCAAGTATAATTTCAAATAATATTTCAAGCAGAGTGGCTATTGAACATCAAGAGGCGATAAGTGTGAAAGAAATCCGAGGAGAATTTCAGTTCGACTTAACAGGTTACAAGCCGTCGACGACAATAAGAGGTTTTCGAAGTATATTACAATTTTTAATCAAGGCATTGGGGTGAGATGGGGTGGAATATTGTACGTTTTAAGCCTTCAGCTATACCGATGGCATACCCAATACTTGCTGTAGAGATAGATTTTACGGTAGAAATAAAGAAAGGAAAAGTGGCACTCATTTTGAGAATAGGAAAGCTTCCAAGAAGACCACATCCAGTCTTCAAATCTGCCTCCTCCTTGCCATGGGAAAAGTCCGCCAAAGGTTCGAATACATCATAAATTTCAGATGACTCTGAAATTTAACAAATTTGGATTCAAAACTGGAGTATCAGTAGAGCATTATTGGAGCCATTTTGTAGCTTTAAAGAATTTAAAATTTCGAACAGAAATAAGTTTAGAGAATAAATTTTTCCAGAATGGGACAAAAAGAAAGTAAATCTCTGTCAAAATCATATCAAATCCATACTTAAAACCCAAGTGAGGTGGTAATAATAAGGTAATAAAGCCTAACACATTATCGACTTATTTTTAGAACCTTTTAAAAAGAATAGTTTATGTATCCCAGTAGGTTTCTGACCATTATGCTTCCATTTGTATACAAGAATTATTTATCTATTTTAATATTATTTATTGTTATTTTAAATTAATTATGAAATTCTTGATTTAATTCAGTTTTAAGAAAGATCGTGTAAAAATATTTAATTTAATTTAAATATTTAATTATACATCCAAAAATGTTTGAAAACTTGTGCTCCAATATTTTTTTGGGCTCACTGTATACAACTCACCATCAGAGTATGTCTGTACTCAACCATCAGAGATCTACAGAAAATGTGTATATATATGAGACACGTGCAAGATTGAATTATGACATATTTATCTATACATAAACATATGCATACTTGTCACAGATCAACATGTTCTTTAAATATGTACCATAAAGCCTTAAAACTATCAGTTTGGAGATAATTCTGAGCATCTTATGCACAATATATTAATTTTATGTTTGACAATTTTCATCACACGTGAATTAATAGGCGAAAGAATAAAAGTTTATTAAAAAATAAAAATATATAGTCAGCGCTTGTCCTACTTATACTATTATGTTACTGAGATATTCAAGAGGGATATATTTAGCGTAATGCTCAGTGGACAAAAGGATCAGTTATTGCATAAAATGGCGAAGGTGAGTTTTAAGAAGCAAATAAAAACTTCTGAAGTTTTTTTCCATCTCATTTGTTGAGAACGCATTATGTTCCAAAAACTTTTTTTACTAAACTTCTAAAGAATTGGTCAACAAAACTGTCTACAAAGCTGAAGCCTCCGACACAACTAAAATTGAATAATTTTCCTATTTCAGTCACGTAAGAAACGAATTTGAGATTCTAACCTGAAAATACCATGTAGCGATACAAAAACTGAAATGTTTCTGGAACTATTACTAACAGTTTTCTAACAGCCCTATTGTTCTCAAACGTGTTTCTTTCTTCTGGAAGATTTCGATTGAAGTCTTAAATGTTTTGAATGTTAACTACATGACATTGGGATTATTTTTAGCATTCTACACGTAGATATAAAAGTTCTTACATTTAATAGAATAAATAACTATTGTAAACACTTGCAACAATTTATAGTATTGCTTCACAAAATGAAGGTTATGTAATCAAGTACTGAAAGTACTTTTCGTCCATTAACTAAAAAAATTAAGATATGTTTTTAATAGTTTAAGGCTGTGAGAGCATAGTTAAAACAATAACGATCAAAATATATCAATAATATTTAATTAGTTTAATAAATGGTTTTACTTAAGCTCATTTGCGTTTTTACTTTTTATTCACTGGCAAGTTGAAGCAGAAACTCAGTAGAAAGAGGTAGGTTTCGTTAATATATCCAACTATTTAATTACAATCTAGTAGGAAATCATAACCAATGTAGTATCATTGATGAATATCAATAGCAAGATTCGTGAAATCTAGACTATTTCGACTGCCTGAAGTCTAAGGAGCCGAAGCTCATTTGTAGAGAACGATACGGCAATAAACCTTAAGCTAAAGCAGTCAGAAATGTAAGTCCATAAAGTTTGTGAGAGCTTAGCATAGTTATGAATTAGTTGATAAAAATGTATGTCCATATTAGTATAAGCAAAGATGAGAACATGGTGCACACCGGAAAAATCACACTAGATGAAGAGTACAAAAATTGAGTATCTACGTAACTAAACAGTTTTCAAGCAAGTAAAGTTATATGGAAATACCTATCAAACATGTGTAGGGGATACTGACTTAAGAATTAAGTGAATTTCTAATTCGAATTTATATTTTATAGAATTTTGATTTACGAAATTAAGTAATATGGTTCTTCTTTCTTTGAACACAGCAATAATAAGATATTCCAGTGATGAAAATGAAAGTATGTACAGCGGCTCAAACAACTGAGAATACACTTTACTTTATAAATCTAACTTTCAATATAAATAACATATTACCAAGAAGTGGAAATACGTTTTTTACACATAAAAATTGATTTAATTTAAGAAAAAATAAAGAACCATTTTAAATAAACATACGCAGATTTTTGCCCTAAAAAATTAAGAATACACCAATGAAAAATATGTCTAACTACTACTATAGAGATTACTCACGAGTGATGTAGCACCAGGGTGCCTGGGCAAAACAGCCCTACCCCTTGTAGAATTGATAGGCTGTTTCGAATTATAAGATACTCATTAACCTGGGGAACAAGTCAGTTTAAGCATTAATATCATATATGTAGATTTTTTTTCTCACCCTATTAATATTATTGCGGTTATTAATATCCTAGAGCAAGTCCTGAAAAGACATATACAAGCAAAACAAAAACAATAAAGAGAAAAGGAAGTGCAGACTTATGGAACGATACGAGAGACACATATGCAAGACTGAAACATGATAAATACTAAAAACATACTACATACAGTACGATAAAATTGACAAGTACACTAGTCGTTAACATTTAAGATGGTCATGGGCCTTTCACAATTACTGTCATTAAAATTATAGTCATAAGTACGAATTACTGGATTTTCAATATTGGGCGGATTTGCATAGAATTTGCAGGCAAGCCGGCAGTAAAATTTACAAATTTCCTTGACTTTAAGCTCCTCATGTATCTTGCTGTTACGAATATACCAAGGAGCATTGGTTATCTATCTGAGTTAACTACTACTATATTTTTCTACATGACTTCTATTTTAATCTAATGTTGCGTAATCGTATCATAAACATTTTACTTTTGTGATGGAGTTTGTTATATGAATTTAAAGCCACACTTTTATTAGCAAATGGCTCCTCTAAGAGAAATCCGCATTGGCGTAAGAAAATTCGTACTAAGATTATATAAAAAAGGAAACATTTATCATGAAATAGCTAAAATTGTTAGTAGAAGTCACACGTGTGTCCAGAAAATAACCGAAAAATTTAAGAGTGATGGATTGATTGGAAACAAAAGTGGAAGATGAAGGAAAGATATTCTTGGTGATGACGCCAAAAGAAAACTTTTGACTGATATCAAGATTGAACTAAAGTAACTGCAGTCAAACTTGCTACAGAAACTTGTCAAACTATTAGAAGAAGTTTAAGTGCTGAAACTGTGCGAAATGTAATTAGACAAGCTGGATATAAAAATAGAGTTGCTTGAAAGAAACCATTCATCAGGCTTCCAAAATTAGAAAAAGAGTTTGTAGTTTGCGAAAATTCATCAGTTGAAGACAATTATATTTTGGAAGAAAGTTATATTTACTGATGAAAGTCAATTCAACGTTTTTCGGCAGTGACAGCCGTCGCACTGCATGGCGAAAGGCCATCACCACTTTCGATCCAAAAAATTTACATCCTACAGTTAAACATAGTGGTGGCTCCGTGATGGTTTGGGGTTATATGGTTTCAACTGGGTACGAAATTTTGTTTTTTAGATGGCATTATGAATCATAATGTTGACTTAGATATACTTTACAGTAATCCAAAAGAAAGTGCAAAACAGTTAGGTTTAGATGGAAATTCATATTCCAGCACGATGATGACTCCAAACACACGGCACAAAACGTCAAAATGTGTTGTCTTTTTCATTGTAAGCAGAAGTTACAAACACCACCATGGTCCCCAGATATCAATGTCACATAAAATCTGTGGGCCACACTCGAAACAGCAGTCCAAAAAGCGCAAAATTAAAAAACAAAACGCATTTAAAACAAATGTTGCAAGCAGAATGGGATAAAATATCTTAAAATATGACCCAAAATTTTGTCGAATCGGTACCACAACGTTTGCGAATTATCATAAAAGCGAAAGAACGTGCAACAAAATTATTGGCACGTTCGTTGTATGCGAGATATCCCAAAAATTTTCGTTGGTGTGTTCTTAACTTTTTGATGCACAAAACTGCAAAAACTATATTTATTTAAAATTCTTCTAATTTTTTTCATTTTAGAATTTTTTAGTTGATTATTATTTAGTTTTACGTTAAGTTAAAACATTTGTTATGTGTAAAAATAAAAACGCGTTTGGTCTTCTCCGTAATGTGTTATTTATACTGAAAGCCAGATTTATGAAGTAAACCTAAGGCGTATTCTCAATTGTTTGAGCCACTGTAGTTGTATCTCGTTGAAATTAGAATTTACCTCAAACCCATCCAAACATCATCAGATCTACTAAAATACACGACATTGTGTGAAATTTTCTCAATAATTGATTTCCTTGAATACGAATTGTCAAAAAAGTCTCCATGTGCAATCATGATTTGGTTTAAACGGACTTCTTCCTGTATGATTAAGTTGAAAGACATTGCGCACTAAGGGTGTAGAATCATTAGGTTTATTTGAAAGCAGAAATCATGAAAAATGAGCAACCCCTTCGCCAGGAATCTAACCAAGGTTATGCGACGAGCGTGCTGACCACTATACCACGAAGGCATGCGAAGAAGTCGGGAGAAATACCTCATATACTCCCCCTTTTAAAGGACGGCTGGGATTCAGGGGAACCAATCGCCAAATCCCGGTGGTGGAGAATCATCATCCACTACCGTTTTTAGTTCGGGCGCCAGTGTAGAGTCATTAGGTTTATTTGAAAGCAGGAATCATGAAAAATAAGCAACAACTTCGCCGGGAATTGAACCACGAACCTCTCGATTAAGCGTCGAGCGTGCTGACCACTACACCACGAAGGCATGCAAAGAAGGCGGGAGAAATGCCTCATAAGAGTAACCCCATACTTTTGTTTAAACCACAAATAACAACAAACCATACGCAGAATTCTTTCAAGTTCACTTACACAAATTTAATCGAAACGGAATATTATTTCGATGTCTTATACTTTGCGCATTTTGAATTGCAATAATAGACAAGTAAGCTGCTTGTACTACCCGTAGGTAGTATAAATATATTTCTCCTTGTAAATGTCGAAACATAAGTTTATTAAAATCAGAGAATTCGTTTTTTAACATCTTATAGAATTAATTAAAGTCTCTGAGAGGACTCTCCATTCAGAAAATTAAAATAATATGCTGATTTATTTAACCGTTGGTATAAGGAAACAACATAGGAACAAAACTGAGAACCACAATATTGGAATAATGGGTAAAATCTGTCAAAAAAGTCAAAATCATTGCTTTGTTTGGTAATTGCCGAGTTACTGAAGTAGTTATAAAATTGTTGCAGTTGAAATAGCCCATTAGCCATTACAAAAATAACAGGTTTTACGTGATTGACAACCCCGAAAGGAAAGAATTAACACTTCCGGAACTGAGAGATTAAAATTTCAGTACTATTATACCTTAGGCTGAGATGTATAGTGGCACTTGTGTTACCATATGTTAACAAAGTCAGACAATATTCAGCAAAATTAAAAATTCTGTGTACACCACAAGACTTCCTTGTACGTAATATTAAATTGTATGCATTTTGCATTTCATTTAAACTTATTGGATTGAATTAAATCTACTTCATCGATCGTATAAACCACAATAGAATAAATGCACTTTTTAAAATTCACTATATTTGTTTACCGTAGCGACACTCTGGCGCTGGTTTCACTTAACAGCGTTACATCTCATTCATTTTATAACTCAGAATGCACAAAAATTATATATATCATCTGAAGAATTATCCAATCGTTGCCACACGTTCTATTCAAATACTATAATAATACTAAAACGATGCATAAAAGAAATTAAACAAACAAACAAAAAAGAAACAGTTTTTCACAGACGATTCAGTACTTCGCATTCAATTAATTCCGTTCTCACTTGGCGACAAGGCAAAGCTACATAAAAACTCAAAATATCTGTTAAAGTAAAAGGATTACGTTATTCAAAATTGGATGGCTCTAGGTACCGTTGTTTTATCCCAATGCGAGAAACATACATATATTTATGCAGATTCTTCATTGCTTAATTTCTTTAAATGTAACACAGAGCGATAATATTTGGCGGCAATATGGACGTTTACAGTGAATCGACGCAAAATGCCAAAACGAAGTTAATAGTCCTTCTTAGCTAACGCTCCTTTGGGCTAAAAACTATTCAAAATTGAAAATCAGTAGAAAATTAATTTGCATATAGCAGTTAATAGAATTTTGAACTTTTGTACTCGATTATTAAAGATAATTACTTAGTTATTGCCTTTCATAATGTTCCAGTACTAAGAATCTCTTTTATAAAATTGGATCAGTAGTGCGTATGTACCTTTAAAAATTTTAATGCCCGAAAACGTATGTCTGAGACGTTATCCTCATGCGATGATTGCTAGGCGCTGTATTTTTGTCACTATGTTATCTACAACGAAGTTTTAAAACTCCAAAGTTTGTTTTGTACCTTTTTATTTTCAACGGCGATGGGTTATACCAGATGTTTTCTTTTTGCTTTTTTGACTTCCGCGATGTTCTGTTCGAAGATGATTTGCTTTTGCATTGTTTCCTCCGCGAAGTTTTCATCCGTGATGCAACGTTTTCATTACACACTGTCCATATTAACATAACAACATCTTTGATTTTCATGTTTTCTATTTCTATCAAGAAATATAAATTTACATATTTTTACGATGTTAACTGTAAAATGCCATTTTCAGTGAAAGTTTGCAGTGTATTTTATGCCAAAATATTAATTGCTGTAATAAGACTTTGAATGAAAATTGAGCAGTGATCCTTTAGTGTTTTGGTTTTATGTGATTTTCAAAATGTATTGTAATATATATGGGACATTCTACAATACATTGCAGCGTATGCAAAGGCTCATTAAATAAAGATATGACATAGTTATTTATAATTATAAACGCATTTTAGGAATAAAAAATTTTTGCAAATGCGTCAAGAAAAATTAAAACAAACCCATTGACAATGTTAATTAAATATAAAACTTTCTTATCATTTAGAACTGCGTTTATTTCTAAAATGCTTGAAAAAGCAATTCTTTCTTGCAATAAAACAGCACTGCATTTCGGAGTATCTTTGTTGGTTATCACATTCTTTAACCTGGAATTGCAAGTTAGTGAATAAAAACTAAATTTCGAAACAAGTTTTGTGGGAATAGAAGTCTCATCCATCTCTTTTTAACTGTAGGCTACGACAAGACTTTCCTGCAAAGATTAGCGAAACTCGTACATTCCGTAGAAACTCTTCCTGAATTTTGTTTTATTGGACAGCACCTTTATTTCTTAGAGTAAAATGTATCATCGCAAAGGTCACGTTAGTCGTTTAGTTTTAGATTTTCCAATATATCCTTTCACTATAAATTGATTTCAGAAGGATTACAATAATAACTTCATTATTATTATTTGGTAACTGAAATTATGCATCATGATGTGTTGAACGTAAAAGAGCGGAACAATCAATTATAAACTTTTTTTTTAATTTAAGGGTTCTGTTATAAGCAACCTTGTCCAGAATACTAAGAAACCGTCTAAATTCGCAAATGAGAATTAGGTTGCAGAACAAGAGTAAGATACTACCATTTTCAATTCTTCTGTTTTTAATGATATTCTGAAAAATTTCTTTATTGATTTAAAACGAAAACTTCAAGTTGGTAGAAAGAGCTACAATTCATTCTAGCAGAAAAATAATATTGTTTAACACTATGTCTTCTGAACTATGCTAAATTAATAAATCTGCAATATTGTAATATTTTCACTTAAAGGTATCTTCTAATTTGCTTTTTAGTGTTTTATAATCTGAAAGAGGGGAAATGTGTATTACCTGAGAATCATATTTAGGCATTATCCTTATGTTGCTAATGCTGTTGTTATCATTAGGTTGTTGGTGTTCTTACTTTCACTCTGATCATTAAGCAAACACATCATTAACAAAACTTTCAGGGGCTGCAGATTGTCAAACTATGTTTAACCTATACAAGGAATTTGCATTTTGACTCTTACCTAATTAATATACCCATATTTTGAAATTTTCATAATGAACCGGTATATTGTATCGTAACCGGGTTTGTACTGCACGTAAAATTATAAATTTTGCTGTTTATAAAGTTCATTGAACATGAGTAAATTTTATTTAATTTTGTTCATTACATTCCAAAGATGCTTAACGTGTTGACGACGTATATTAATAGAGTTTTATAATATATTTTCAGACTGAAATATGGGCAAAATATAACATGTATTAAAATAACTGTGGTGGGAATTCAGTATAAACTCATGAATATTATTAAAATGAAAAAATATGCAACTTCTCCTACACAGACATCCTCCTACAACTCTTATATAAATTAAACATTTTGCAGCAATAAAACGAAGTAAAAGAGGAAATATGAGTTCTCCAGTATTTCAAAAAAAAGCTTCTCATCCGTGTATATAAATGCATTTTGTTAATTACAACTAAAATATTAATCAAATCTTGCACGGATATTTATGTTATATACTAAGCTGTAAAATACTAGTAGTTTAAACAAATATGAATTGCGTTGTGTTTGTACCCTTTTAAATTTCGTTTCAACAACCCGAAGAGCCTTACTACTGGTGAAACCATGTTGTGTAATCAGAAATTCAAGTAAACACATAAAATCAATAATACTAACTTAGTTTATTACTTTCCTTAAAACACTGATATCAAACAAATTTACTAACATAAAATTATACTAGTCCCCGGGAACTACCTTATTTAGTTTAGAAAACAAATAGCTAAACATTTATATATTTTCCACAAATACTGCAATCTTAGACAGTAACCACTTCAATTCAAATACTATTGTTTAAGTAATAACTATTTTTATGAGTTAAGATACAAATTAAAATTTTCTATTTCATTTTTCAGTTGTAAGGTTCTTACACCTTATTTATCCCAGAACAAGAGAAAATTCAAATAATGAAGTACAGAGTTAAGTACCTATAGTATTGCACCATAAGGGGAAAAAAAAATTATACCTTTAACTAGAGCAATTTAAGACTGCTCACAAATTTCTTCAGATCTCAGTTAAATCAGCAAATCTTCAAAAATATTAAAGATTTAAATTTTCTACCTTTCAAAATTCTTTACAGCAAACATTTAAATAAAAGTTAAATTCTGATAATAATAGAATCTTTAAAAAAATTCAAGAAATAATTAAACCAGAGAATTTTGGATGAAAAAAAAATCTTTAAGAATTTAAGTTAACATTAAAGTTCAAAAAGAAAAACTTCTTAACTGACGGAAGATGTGAACCTGGAGATTTGGGGGTTCGACGGCAGCTTGGCGGACACCGAACATTCGAAGAATACCCAGTACGCAGGAACTTGGAAGTTTCATCCAGCCTTCTGTATTACGAACTTCAGAGCCATCAGGAAACTCAGGTCGGAACACAGGTTGCTTGGCTATTGATTTTTTCTGTTCTTATAAATTGAAGAAGCGGACTGAGTCTTCATCAGATGGTAGAATTGACGAAGAAATATTTACTTTCCATTTTGAAGGACATTATTTCTGTGGTAGTTGAAGCATGGAAATATAATTTTCTTTCATTTCCTTTTCTATTGCAGAATTATTTCATTTACATTTTTGAAGGACTATTTCCGAAGCCATGGAGTAAGACGTGACAGGAGCCATAAGCCCCCCGTTAAAAAAACAAATTCATCCTTTCTGTTGCAGCAACAAGATGCCCAAGGCGCCCGAGAAAGTTATCTTCTTGTCAGCCGAATGCAAAAACGAAAACGTCCCAACAGCTTCGCAATCCCACCTGCACCCGCTTTTTGTCAGGTCCGGACACTAGATATCGCCAAAACTCGCCAAAAGGGTGAATAAACTGAAACTCTACCCCTCACACAAACCCCTGCTAATATCGTCCAAAAATCGAGGAGTTGAACTGGAACAAAAATCCGAATCTCGCCAAGCCCGCCAAAAGAAGAACCAAGAATTCGACGTAGGCGTGGGAAAACCAGCAAACCTAGGCAACGGACAAAAATTCCTAAGCAAAGGCTTGGAAATCAACTGCAAAAGTGACGCTTTTCAATCCTTTCCCCCTCAACCAAAAAAAATACTCGAAGTGCAAAAATTCGTTGAATAATTAACTGTAACTTAAAAACTGTTTAAGCTAGAGACTTGAAAGTACTCTTAAATTAAAAGGCTAATTTTTCTGCATCCAATGATATAAGTTAAATGAGAATCAACCTAAGTTAAGTAATTTTAAATCAAGTTTATTACCTACGAAAGCACCTAATTCCATTGTCTGTTTCAACGCGTTTACGAGTAACCAGTGGAAGAGACGTACAAATCTTAAAGTACCAAAACCACTAATTAAAATTAAACCAAAGCAAATATAAATACAAGATATTAAATAAAATAACGTTGTGTAGCATAAATTTAGAATAATGAAAATTAATCTTAAGTCAAACTTAAATAATTAAGTGTTACATGAAAATTTGCTACACAACATCCCTCCCGTGATCGGGGAAAAATTTTTGGCAAGCCAAAAATTTTCCGACACACAGTCAATGGAAAAAGGTTTACAAAGTGTTCAATTATACGAAGTAGTAAGTAAGGTGTTGGTATAATCACTTGTCAATCACAGAAAAGGATACCAGGTATCATCATAATCAAATCCTACCATAAAAAAATGGTTAGCAAAAAAATATATATATAAACAACTGTATGTAAGAGGGTCAAGAAGTCTTCCTGGAGTACAACTAAATACAAATCAATCAAAAAGTGTTGGCAAGCAACAAGTGACACGCCCTGAAATAAAAACGTAAACAAATTGTAATCAACACGATACCCCCCATAAACAACTAAAGTGAAAAGTAAATAAACAAATACCACTAAGTATACGGGTGTTCGAAACCAAAACAAATCAAGAGCTAAAAGCGCTTGACACAAAACATAATGCAAACAGGCTACTAATTACCTGCAAAATCAATCACCAAATAAAAGTGACACTACAAACCCGAAAGAAAGTTTGTAAGGAAATGCCTACAGTATCAACCATAAATTCTCCCTAACAGTACACATAATTTCAATTCCCTAACGACTGGCACCCCAATATTAAAAGAGTGCAAAAGAATAACACTGCAACTGTACAGCGCAAACTAAACTACAAATCAATCCCTGGCAAAAATCAAATGAGTTGCATAATCTAAGGACAAGACAATCACCATGAAGGTGGGAAGAAAACCATCAAGTCAAAATTCTAACCTAAACAAGTCCCTGGTACCAAGAAATGGGACAACCAAAACAAAAAATTTTGAACTTAAAGAAGTGGAGACAACCCACAAGGACCAGCCCTGCAAAAACCTCCAAAAAAAAACAAACCAGGCTATTGAGACTAGAAGGTTAAATTCCAAGACAACATGATCACTACCTCACATGCCTAAACATGTAAAAACCCAAAAGCAACACTCGACCAAAGATAAACCAAGAATACTACACAACCATACTAAGTAATACAAAATTAGCTACATAGAATACAATTACCAATAAAATGACTACTACTACTACTGAATTTTATACAAATCAAATTACAGACTTTCGAACATGGCAAATCACTTTTTATACACGAAACCATGTGCATCCCTTGGCCTTAAATGATAAGGTGAATCGTGCGACAAATTCTGTACGTTGTCCGATGAAATTATGTCATCCCTCTGTAACGTGGGAAAATTTATTCTCTCAGGAACTCTCGTGAGCCTGTCCACGTGTATCGTCTGAATCTGAGCAGGATTTGAGATGGACGCAATTTTATAGTTGACTTTAGTCACTTGCTCAATAACCCTGAAAGGCCCCTGATTCAACTTGGAGAGTTTTCTAGCCATACCAGGCTGAACTACAGGAGTGTATAAATACACCATATCTCCCACTTTTATCTCCTTATCATGCGAAATCTTTTCACGTGAAATTTCTTGCTTATCTGCAGCCTCCGTTAAATTCTGATTTACTACTTTAAAAGCCTTTTGTAATCTCAAGATTAAATCTTTAGAATAGTTGTTTGTGTCATCATAGGTTCTAAAAGTGGTTTGCAATAATAAATCAATAGGCAAACAAAGATCCCTGCCATATAAAATGAAAGCTGGGCACTCCTGAAGTGCACTATGACGACCAGTTCTGTGAGCCAATAAGGCAAAAGGCAGATGTCTATCCCAATCCTCCTGCGTTTGTGACACTAAGTGACTAAGTGAGTTAATTAAAGTGGCATTCAACCTCTCAACTACACCATCAGATTGTGGGTGATAACTCGTAGTAGTATGTTTAGTAACCCCCAATTTCTTATAAACTTCCATTATAGCTTGAGAAATAAAATTAGTACCCTTATCTGTAACAATGTGCTGAGGTACCCCATGAGTTGAAATAAACTGTTCCAATTTCTCAATAATGGATCTGGATGTGGTATCCTGCAAAGGATAAGCCTCAGGCCAACGTGAAAAATAGTCAGTTACGACCAAAATATATTTATTGCCTGCCAGGGTAACTGGAAGGGGACCCACTATATCCATCGCAATTCGCTCAATGGGACGGGTAGCCATAGGCATTCTCATAAGGGGAGCCTTATGGGAAGGTCTATGACCCCTCCTCTGGATACAGGAGTGACAGGACTGAATGTAATTATGTATCTGCTTATGCATGCCCTTCCAGAAAAATGACTTCTGAACACGATGAAGTGTTCTGTGATAGCCTGAGTGTGCAGCCGTAGGTGAATCATGATGTTCCTGCAAGATTCTGGACACTAGTGTTTTAGGAACAACTAGCCTATCTTGTTTCTGCCACCGTGAACTGGGTTTCTTGTACTTGCAATATAAAATATCTTCCTTTACAAAAAATATCTGAGAATTAGGCGTTGGAGACTTGTTATTCTTAAGATCAATTAAAATTTGCTGGCAAAAAGGATCAGAAGCTTGCTCTTTCTTAAATAATTCCAACAATTCAGATGTAAAGGAAGTCTGAACTAATTGTGTAACATTTACTGCTCTTGATAAGTAATCAGCTGTTAAATTCAATCTACCTGGCTTATGAATAATTTTATAATCAAACTGGGATAAACCCATAATCCAACGTGCAATTCTAGAAGTAGGATCCTTAAGTTTTAAAACATGTGATAATGAAGCTTGATCAGAATACACTGTAAAAGGTTTACCAAGAAGATATTGTCTAAAATGAGCTGTGGCCCAAACAACTGCCAAAATTTCCCTCTCTACAGTACTGTAACGTGTTTCAGGACCTTTCAATTTCCTACTCGCATAACATATTGGATGCTGAAAACCATTTGAATCTTCCTGACATAAGACTGCACCCAGTGCATAATTAGATGCATCAGTACACAGAGAAAAAGGGTTATTAAAATTTGGTAATGCCAAAATAGGTTCATTCAGAAGTTCAGCTTTTAGAATATCAAATGCCTGCTGAGCTTCCTTCGACCAATAAAAGGGAACCTTATCTTTAGTTAACTGAGTTAAAGGGAGTGCCTTTTGGGCAAAATTCGGAATGAACCTTCTGTAAAAGCCAATAAGGCCTAAAAAGCGCCTAACTTCCTTTCTATTTTTAGGTGCAACAAAACCCTGGATAACTTTTAGATTCTTATCGTCAGGCTGAATAATACCCTTAGTAACTTTGTAGCCTAAGTAAGTTATTTGTTCTTTCAAAAAATGACATTTCGAAGGTTTAAGTTTCAAATTGTGCTGCTTCAATCTGTCAAAAACTAACTTTAATTTCTCTAAATGTTCCTCAAAAGTTTTGGAAGCAATGACAATATCATCAATGTAAATTCCTATTTTTAGTGGTGAAAGATTTGCCAAAACGATAGACATCAGCCTTTGAAAAGAACTTGGTGCATTCCTGAGGCCAAAAGGCGTTCGTAACCACTCATAGTGCCCAGAAGGAGTAGAAAAACCACTTTTGAAGGTATCATCCGGATGTATTTTCATCTGGAAAAACCCTGATGTTAAATCAAGAGTGGAAAAATAATTTGCATCTCCTAACTGTTCTATCAATTCAATCATGGATGGCAGAGGAAAACTATCTTCGATTGTTTTTTCGTTCAACTTACGGAAGTCAGTGACCAAACGGTAGGTGTTATCAGCCTTTTTAACAAATAAAACAGGTGCACTGTAAGGGCTGTCACTTTCTTGAATGATGTTAGCTTCAAGCAGCTCTGCCACCTGTCTGTCGAGTTCATCCCTGAGATGGTAAGGGACTTTATAAGGCTTTTGCCTAACAGGAATATTGTCACGTAAGTTGATGTTATGCAAGATGGTGTCACACCCTGTTAATTCAGTAACTGAGGCAGCAAAGATGTTACTATATTGATTGAGAAGGTGTGATAATTGTTGTTGTTGCTGCTCAGGTAAATGTTTGAGATCAAATTCACCACCCCATGACTCGAAATCCTCGCCTGTTTCAATGGTAGTATTGTTGATATGTTCCAAATTTTGTGAGATGACATTCACAGGTTGGGCACTGGCCAATTTCATTCCTTTGTTTATGTGCAGAATGTCTGGTGAAAAATTAGCAATTTTGACATAAAATTCTTGAGACTGAGAAGTTTGATTAACTGATCTGGCTATGGCAAATTTACTTTGTGCATGTTCCATTAAAGGTTCAATCAAAACAGTATTAGCATTAAAATTAAGAGAGTGAGTAGTAAGCTTAATAATGTTCTCAGAAAAAGGTGGTAACTTATGTTTGGTTACAGAGTAACAAAATGACTGAGAAGCTGAACTAGAAGGTGTATTACAGTTCATAGCACTAGGCTGACTTAGATTCCACTTTAAAATTACATTTGGTCCTAACAGTTGTGAAGTACAAAAATCCAAATGCATGTTGTTGTCTACCAGAAATTTAGTTCCCAATAAAGCACCATACTGAGACGAAAGAGGTGTGTCAGATATCAAAAATTCAGTTTCAAAATATTGTTGCTGGAATTCTACAACTAAACTGACTTTTTTAGTTACTTTTAACTTTTCTGCTGCTATTCCTTTCAAATAAATATTGCAGGTGTCCAGTGAGATTTTATTGCCAAAACAATTAATATATTTAGATTCTATGATGTTCACAGTTGCTCCTGAATCCAATAAAAACTTAACTTTATTCCCCAATATAGAACCTTCTACTATAGGCAAAGACGCCTCACTTGTGGAAACAATAAACACGGATGGTACCTCCAAAAGGGCCTTAGGAGACGAAACGGAGTCTGGTTTCTCCCCACCCTGAATTAGTTTAAATTAAAGCTTGGAGCTTGGGGATTCAAAGCATTATTAGTCACACTTGTGGTATTTGAGTTACTCGAAACAGCTGGTGTGGTGTTGTTGGGATTACGCCTAGCTGTCTGATTACTTCTAAGTCTCTGTTGACCCTGTCTAGAGTGCTGGTTAGGCACAATGTTTACGTAGCAATCCCTACTAATATGCCCAATTCTGTTGCATCTGTAACAACGGGGCTGAATGGGTCTGGTATGAGTACTCTGTGATAGTAAACTCTGAACTTGAGTTTGAAGTGAACCCATCATTTTGGTTAGCTGAGCTATATTTTCCTGCTGGAGCTTAATAGCTGTAGTGAGCTCTGAAGTATGTACGGATGGTGGTGTACTAGCGTTTTCAAGTGCTGGCTTAGCCGCATGCACTGCCCTAACCTCAGCTGTTGGAAAATCACAACTAGCATGGCTCTTAGCCCACATATCTTCCTCGATAATGGCATGTTGTTTAGCAGCTGTAAATGTTTTATGATTCTGCGGTAACAGTAATCGTCTCAAATGAAGCTGTAAACCTTCAATAAATACAGACAGTAATAAATCCTGCCTTTGAGCTTCAGCTGCAGGGTCACTATTTCTTTCTACAGGTACAGTTTTGTACGAAAGTGCCTCTATACGGGCAGCAAACTGCCTTACTGATTCGTGTGGCTTCTGAAAAGCCTGGATAAGAGCACGTATGTTAGAGTGCAAGTTGTGCACAGAAGTAAATCGTTCCTTTAAGGCATTTACAATATATTCTAGACTGGTTTCTCTTTTCAACCTAGGGTTGTTTCTTATGAAATCAGCAGCCTCACCTGCAACCTTGACTCTAATTACAGTCAATTTGTCTTTATCTGACCAGCCTACATGAGTGGCTATTAGGTCTATCCTATCCAAGAAGTCACTTAAACTAGTTCCACTGTCTGCGCCTGTAAAAACAGGAACAGATTCCAAAGGATCTGACCCAAAAACTGACATACCCTGGACTTCTCGATCCTCCTCCATACTAAAAAAACTACTACTAGCAGGAACTCTCTTTCTAGGCATACTGAACTATATGTTACTCACAATAATGCAATCACTAAGATAAAATGGTAACCTAATCTGTGACTCACAGGTGAACACTAACACTAATATAAACACAGAAATAACAATAGTACTTTAAACTAATAAACAGTGTAAGTGTTAATGTTGTTAACATTGGAGTCCATACATTTTTGAGAAAATACACATCTGTTATACAATGAATTTTTGTGTAAACAGTAATCAAATTGTGTAGCACTTAGATACTAACACATAATAACAACAGCAGTTCTGTGTAGCTGTTTGTGTTGTGAGCATTAGAGTCCATAAAAATGTGTCAAAACAAAAGTGCACATCTGTTATACACCCTCACAAGAAAATAAAAGGTAAATGTGTATATCACCAAAATACGACCACTGCATAGACGTGTTACTGTAACCGTTTAACTGATTGGGTTTTAGTATCAAGTCTAGACAGATGGAAGAAAAAATAGCAATACTTAAAATAAATGTTACTTGTTAAATACTTAAACAAACATAAAATCACCAGCATCAAGTTCAACACCCCCAAGAAGTTAATAATGTCCCTTAAATATGGCTCAAAACAACCAAAATATTAAGTGCTCAAAATTGGTTCAAAAGTCACGGCACCAATTGTTATATACTAAGCTGTAAAATACTAGTAGTTTAAACAAATATGAATTGCGTTGTGTTTGTACCCTTTTAAATTTCGTTTCAACAACCCGAAGAGCCTTGCTACTGGTGAAACCATGTTGTGTAATCAGAAATTCAAGTAAACACATAAAATCAATAATACTAACTTAGTTTATTACTTTCCTTAAAACACTGATATCAAACAAATTTACTAACATAAAATTATACTAGTCCCCGGGAACTACCTTATTTAGTTTAGAAAACAAATAGCTAAACATTTATATATTTTCCACAAATACTGCAATCTTAGACAGTAACCACTTCAATTCAAATACTATTGTTTAAGTAATAACTATTTTTATGAGTTAAGATACAAATTAAAATTTTCTATTTCATTTTTCAGTTGTAAGGTTCTTACACCTTATTTATCCCAGAACAAGAGAAAATTCAAATAATGAAGTACAGAGTTAAGTACCTATAGTATTGCACCATAAGGGGAAAAAAAAATTATACCTTTAACTAGAGCAATTTAAGACTGCTCACAAATTTCTTCAGATCTCAGTTAAATCAGCAAATCTTCAAAAATATTAAAGATTTAAATTTTCTACCTTTCAAAATTCTTTACAGCAAACATTTAAATAAAAGTTAAATTCTGATAATAATAGAATCTTTAAAAAAATTCAAGAAATAATTAAACCAGAGAATTTTGGATGAAAAAAAAATCTTTAAGAATTTAAGTTAACATTAAAGTTCAAAAAGAAAAACTTCTTAACTGACGGAAGATGTGAACCTGGAGATTTGGGGGTTCGACGGCAGCTTGGCGGACACCGAACATTCGAAGAATACCCAGTACGCAGGAACTTGGAAGTTTCATCCAGCCTTCTGTATTACGAACTTCAGAGCCATCAGGAAACTCAGGTCGGAACACAGGTTGCTTGGCTATTGATTTTTTCTGTTCTTATAAATTGAAGAAGCGGACTGAGTCTTCATCAGATGGTAGAATTGACGAAGAAATATTTACTTTCCATTTTGAAGGACATTATTTCTGTGGTAGTTGAAGCATGGAAATATAATTTTCTTTCATTTCCTTTTCTATTGCAGAATTATTTCATTTACATTTTTGAAGGACTATTTCCGAAGCCATGGAGTAAGACGTGACAGGAGCCATAAGCCCCCCGTTAAAAAAACAAATTCATCCTTTCTGTTGCAGCAACAAGATGCCCAAGGCGCCCGAGAAAGTTATCTTCTTGTCAGCCGAATGCAAAAACGAAAACGTCCCAACAGCTTCGCAATCCCACCTGCACCCGCTTTTTGTCAGGTCCGGACACTAGATATCGCCAAAACTCGCCAAAAGGGTGAATAAACTGAAACTCTACCCCTCACACAAACCCCTGCTAATATCGTCCAAAAATCGAGGAGTTGAACTGGAACAAAAATCCGAATCTCGCCAAGCCCGCCAAAAGAAGAACCAAGAATTCGACGTAGGCGTGGGAAAACCAGCAAACCTAGGCAACGGACAAAAATTCCTAAGCAAAGGCTTGGAAATCAACTGCAAAAGTGACGCTTTTCAATCCTTTCCCCCTCAACCAAAAAAAATACTCGAAGTGCAAAAATTCGTTGAATAATTAACTGTAACTTAAAAACTGTTTAAGCTAGAGACTTGAAAGTACTCTTAAATTAAAAGGCTAATTTTTCTGCATCCAATGATATAAGTTAAATGAGAATCAACCTAAGTTAAGTAATTTTAAATCAAGTTTATTACCTACGAAAGCACCTAATTCCATTGTCTGTTTCAACGCGTTTACGAGTAACCAGTGGAAGAGACGTACAAATCTTAAAGTACCAAAACCACTAATTAAAATTAAACCAAAGCAAATATAAATACAAGATATTAAATAAAATAACGTTGTGTAGCATAAATTTAGAATAATGAAAATTAATCTTAAGTCAAACTTAAATAATTAAGTGTTACATGAAAATTTGCTACACAACATTTATGAGATCGCATACTGGAATGTGAAAATTGACATCTTTAATAAAGTTATAAATTTATATGCAGCATTTTCCTACTTTTGTTACACACAGATACAATAATGAACATTGCCGAATTTTTATTGCGGGAAAAATAGGTAGATAAAATATTTTTTCCCTGTGAATTGTAGGGTGAATTGAAGAAAAAGTTTCGAAATGAAAATGGTTTGGTTGGATAAAGGAATAATATATTCGGTGTTCTCAACGGCGTAGTTGGAATAAACCAATTTCTAAATTTACCTTAGCAAGTAATATATCAAATAATAACACAGCTAATACAGATCATATCTTTTTGCTCTTGCTTATTATTATGAACTGAGAGATTAAAATTCCAGTTGATAACAGATAAAAAATTGCAAGCAAATTTTCATAGGAATGGGATTTATTCAGAATTTCTAAGCACTCAGATATCTACCCAGAGTGGTGGGTTTCTGGAGGACTTTCAAAGGAGACTGGTTTTTATTAATTTTTACGTGAGTAATATGACACGCAATAAGTCATTTCAATAGTTAAACATGAAGTCTACCAGAGTTTGCGAATTTATATATATATAACACTTTTTTCATAAAAATATAGTTAAATAATAAATATAGTTACATACGGATGCCACGCAAAAACATCGTTAAATTGCATTCGATAGAGGTCAAAATAGGTATTTTGAAATATGACACTCGAAATTTTTCGCAATTACAATACTTACTTTTTACTTCGTACGAGGAAGTAAAAAGGGCTAGCAGTAATTAAGAAAGTTCCGAAAGAAGTATATAAGAAAATTAAATAATATTTTTAAAGTATTTAGAAGTAATATTTGTATGCAATGTTAAATATAAAGGCTCCACTTCTAAGTGACCATTCACCATTTCATACCTATTTAATTTTCCGTGAATGTTGCCAGGTTCCGTTAATACAAGTTTCCGGGCCGTAAAGTTGCGGAACACTGGTACACAAACTGGGCAATGAATTAGAAACCTTTGAGATTTTCATTTGAATACGTGCTAGGGTTGAAGTATGCAAGTTTTGATTTATGATGTGGGTTACAGGTGGCTAGAATGCTAATATAAATAAGGTGTAAGCATGCTTTTCAAGATGAATAAAGTAAAATGGAAAAAAACAGCAGATCTTTCATCATTTGGAAAAAGGCTTATTTTTCGTACCCATTTAGCAGGAGCCTCAATTTCGAATACAGCAAATCTCACTGGGTTTTCAAAAGCAGCCATACAAAAGGTTTTCAAAAGTTGGAATCAGAATCCACAGTCCTTCTCTAGAAGACGCAACTGCGGTTCGAGCACAGTTTTCCAACAGAGTGGTCAGCTTTGTCTCCGACGCATTATACGGCAGAACAGGGACTCTACTGTGCTTCAACTGACACAGATCGTCAACCAAGGCTCTTTTCAACAGATTTCAGCTAGAACCATGCGCAGAGAATTAGAGAGGATAGGAATGCATAGTAGGTTGCTTGTGAGAAAACCACTTATTTCTTTCCGACATGCAAGAATTCGTTTACAGTGGTGTCGAGAAAGAAGGCACTCGGCATCTGAGGATTGGAAACGGGTGATGTGGTCCGATGAATCGCGCTACACCTTATTTTGAACTGATGGAAGGCTTCGAATTTGGCGAGAACCCCATGAAACTATGAAGCTGTCTCGCACTGTGGAAGGGTTTGGTAGGAGTATCATGATACGGGGCATGTTCTACTGGCATGGAAGTGGTGCCCTAGTGTTCCTGAAGGGTAAACAAACAGCCATGAGATACCTAGATATACCGGCAGATCAAGTGCCCCCTGCAATGTTGCATTTCTACTCTGATGGCGACGGATACTTCATGGATATTAATGGAGCTCTACATCGTGCCAGAAGTGTTCAAAATTGGTTCGCTGAACATCAGTATAACTTTCATCATCTTTCCTAGTCACCGCATAACCTGGACCTTAATCTCATAGAAAATATGTGAAATATGGTGGAAACACGCATCCGACATCTCTCTCATCTTCCATCTAATTTACAATATCTAAAAAGCTGCATAGCCAATGCATGATATTCTCTGGACGTAAATGCACCCCAGAAGCATGTACACGCAATGCCAAACGAATTAGAGCAGTTATTCGTGCAAAAGGCGGCTCAATGAAATATTGATCTTGAGTTTCTTATTCATTGCACGGTGTGTGGAGTTTTACCCTGAAAATGAGTTGGCTGCATAAATTATTATTGTTTTTCAATTCTATGACATACGTTCAAGACAGGTCCTGAGAAATTGCTTCATAAATTCCTCTCTACCCTTAGGCAAATAACTCTACTGTGCTTTCCCATAATTCACTACATCCAAATCCCCTACTGAAATGTTACGTAGCTGTACCCTGAAATGTTTCATCTTAACCAATGCATCAATATCCACATAATTAACTACATGTGTACATGAAAATGCTAATAACATTTTAAGAAGGCGAATAAACTTAACAAGAAAGAATATCAGATTAACAAAGGGAAAGAAAATACCCTTACAATTTTATAATAAATTAAACAATTGTAAAATAGGTAACCTCATGCAATTACTTATCTTACGTTTTCTAATCATTTTTAGACTTTATTTTTATTTATTGATACAAAATGTATCAGTATCGTTTTGTAAAAGAATTAATTAAATAATGACATTTAATAGTTAACTATAGAAGTTATATTAATTGCTATATGTAGGATTAATTTTTTACTCATTTTCAATTTTTCTTAATGCTATAGTTTCCTTCTTGCTTTGACGAAAAAAATATTAGTTAATTAAATGAAATATAAGATATGGAGGTAAAATCATTCTTCATTCTTTCTTGTGCTCAAAAATCATTATGTGGATAAACTTGTACAACGTTTAATGCCTGAAAAACAAATGTCTGCGATGTTATGGTCGTGCGGTGACTTTTAGGTGCTTCAATTTTTAATTTTTGCCACGGTATCGTCTCCGACAATATTTTAAAAAACTTACGATGTTTTTTAACCCCTTTATTTCTTATGACGATGTTTTATAAACGTTTTCTCCTCACATAGGTTTCTCTGCGTCGCTTCCGTCGCCGACGTTTTCGGCTGTGACCCTCGTTACAGGTAGGAAGTCTAGAAAATGCCTGAGGCCAAACCGATGTTAAAAACGAGCACTTAAGTCGAAATGGCTTTTGGAGTTATCAGCTAATTATGGGTTTTGCAGAAGCTAAATCTAAACGGATTACTTGCTCTAGTGGCTTTGGATAAAGTGTTTTAAGAAAAACACAAATTACGGTACAAGGCCATTCAGTTTCATAATGGACTCATCGTAGGAAAAGTAACTGCACATCTTTATATGAAATAAACTGCCTAAAGCTCTTACTGCAAAAGAAGTCTAGCCGGGTAAGATATTGCGATTTCTGTGGCCATATTCTCAGTTATGACTTTGTCGCCAGAATCTTCTTTTAGCACCTCGTGATAAAGTCTAGTGCATGGCATTTCGCAGCAATTTCGTATATTCAGAAGTGACGCTTACTCTGCTCAGATAACATAATACAATCAGACAGCATTTTAGTAGACCTTAGCACCACACGGCATCTTTTCGTTGTGGCATGACACACTAGAATTTTCGAAATATGCAAAGGAATAATGTCTAATAGACTACGGAATGACTACGGAATAAATGACTACGGAAGTCGTCTGCTTTTACCTGGCTAGACTATATTTTGTGAGATACATTTAAAATAAACCGTGTTCATAACATTTTATATATAAGAGTTAAAAATTAGCATTCAAGCAGACGAAAGCTATTTTCAGCGACGTTTAAACTATTGCATGCAGTATTACGTAGATACTCCTAATTTTGCTTTCAGAGCATTTAATGCTTCTTTGTAGCAGTTTCAAAACATCAAAGCGACTGATGCATAATAAAATTACTTAATTTTAATTGGATAAAAAATTATTTTATCTTTTCTAAAGTCATACTGAAATTTCTTTTAAAGATGTAAATTAAAAGTTAAAAATCCAGTTTTAGATGATCATAATAACCATTTAATCCCCTAAACGAGATCATGATACACCCGAGCTGCGGAGACATCGGTACCAATTAATCGACCAATTGCTTCTTTATATTTTCACTGCATTCTAGGGGCGTTGGAAAACACGAAGCGACGAGTGTCTCTCGAGGATAACTATCCATGCTACATTTAACCTCAACGAGTGTGTGATGTGGGTAACGCCTTGACGATAGTTTTCAAATCGATGAGTTTCTCTCGGGAGAAAAGGTAAAGTAGCTAATGTGTAAAATAGAAGTCCAGGTAAGCAGCAGGCTGTGGGAAAACTTAAACAACATAATTTTATTTAAAAATAGCGAAATTCTGAAGTATTTTCTTTTCTAAAACTCTGAATTTCTGTATAGCTGTTCCCGATGGAAGATAATTAGATAAGCGTGATAAAAGTTATAGAAGGTAATTTGTTAATAAATTGGACTGGCTCAGTGGGACTTTCCACTACCTCTAAATATTTTTTAAGTGGAGGAAAATGCAAGAAATTATGTATATTTTATTCACGTTTTCAACAGCAATGTCTCTATAACATTCAAATATGTCACAGTTTGACGATTATAACGACATTTCCAATATATAAAATTAGAAAAGCAACAATCTTATGTTGGGCGTAGACACGTTTCTCTTCTATTTCAACATATCCAGTAATTACAGCAAATAAAAGTCTAAATCATAACGATGAGATGGAATATTTAATATATCGAGTGATATTCGTTGATTTAATAATATATTCTTAAATACTGAAATGAAATTATGCATAATTATTTTTAGATAGCGTAGGTATGCGTATGCACACTGGAAAAAAAAGGACAGTTCTATATCTCTCGTTCTACTGGGCCGATTGACAAAATCCCAATTGCATTTTTTATGTCTCGAAAGCGCGACTTAGGATATATATTAGATTTGTATATAGCATTGTTCTAATATAGGTATTTTGACACAAAATTGGACTTTTTCGGAGATGACATAGCAATTGTTTTCCTTATCTCGATTCTACGATTAATAAGCCCAAATATTAAATTTTGTAACATTTGGTACGAAATTTACGGAGAAATTTGAAAATTTATATTGGGGCGTTTTTTTTTCGGTTTGCTTCAAGAATAATTCATTTCGCGAATATCTTAATTTATAGTAACCTATTTTCCTTTGCTTTTTTTCATTGTACACGAGCAGAAAAAATGTCGCGTTCATTACTTTGAAATAATTTTAGCATAGCGTGTAAACAACATTTGGCTTTATTATCTCTTGTAACAAATATACTAAATTTTAAAACACGCCAGCCAACATGTAAATTCCCGTATATCTTAGGAAATTTAGAATAAAAAACTCTAATTTTTTGCAGCTGTGCCTAGACATACTACTTTAAGATGTTAAAATTTCTATAGGTTGTAATACAAAATGTTTTTCGAAAAATTTATAAAAAGTATTTAAAAATACAAATTTAAAAAATAATCATAAAACACGTGCGAATTATATTTGGATTAAGCCTAAATTTCGAATTCTGGAGGAAAGAATCAAGTAAGTTTTATAAAACAAGAGATATTAATAAATATATATCAACATTGAATTAACATTAAGAAGCTAAAATTTTGAGAGCTAATTTTTAAAAACTACTCCTGCAATTTTTACAAAACATGACAGTTTTGCATAATTTGAGTCATAGAAACGAAATATGGAATAAACGTGGACCGTCATTTCAGAAAAAGTCCTATTTTGTATCAAAGTACCTATATTAGAACAATACTATCCTAAGAATATCCTAAGTCGTTCTTTCGAGACATGAAAAACGCAAGGTGAATTTCGTCAATTGGCCCAGTAGAACAGGAGATATAGAACTGTCGCATTTGTTTTCGCAGTGTGCATTGAATATGTGAAGGATATAAATATCTTTATATATGGGTGTATATGAGCTTTAAATTATCATCAAAATAAATGATTTCTCTTATTTAGTTGGGAAATATCTGATTAATTGTAGATTATAATGCATAGAGTATAAAAGAAGTAAAAATCCCAATAAACGTAAATCGAAAAAATTGAAATACAAAAATACATTTTGTATATTTTCCTTAAATATGGGAAATGAATGAATTTTATAACACTTATAAGAGGACAAAAACATACACGTACGCAAATGAATTAAAATTTGACTTAAATTATGTATTAATATGTACAGTCATTAGACTTGTCGAAGCAGAAAACGTATGCAATGCGTTTGCCATGATTGAAATTCTAGATCTGCTTATTTTTAGATGAACGTACTTTAAAATTACACCACGAACGCGGGTATTAATGAGTTACAAAATACAATAAAAATCTGCAAAACTGATGCCGTTTTAATAAAATCTTTAATTTTCACTTTATATAATGATGTCTAAACTCTTAGACATAAAAGAAGTTATAAAGTTCTATAATGTAGAAAAAATTAAAAAAAACCCTGAAAGCTTTCATATTTTATAATATGCCCAAAGGGGTTTCCTTCATTTACATACTCATACACGTTTCGAGAACATTTGTCCTAACAGCCTACATTTAGAATTTCCAATACACAGTCTTGAGTGCTAAAGATAAAAATGTTTCTTTTCTCGTACAGTGTTGACATTGTCGTTTTAAAATCGTTGAATTTGTTAATTAAAAATTCGTTAAAGGTTTACAAAATTTGAAACACAGAATAAAATATTCAAAAACAGCATATCTTTGAGTTTCCGATAGACAGTCCCGTGAGCTGGAGATAAAAATAGTATTTTCCGTACAGTGTTGTCATTCGCTTTGAAATTATTGAATTTGTTAATCAAAACTTCGTAAGTTTTACAAAATATGAAATACACAACAAAAGAAATACGAAATTCAAAATTCGGGCTTCCAGGTGTTCATATTCGGGTGGATGACTACGTTATTCAAAATTTTGATGGCTCTTTGTACCGCTGTCGTTTCACACATTGTGAAGAACATGCATATATTCATGCAAATTTTTCATAATTTAATTTCTTTATATATAATAAAAGGCGATAATATTTGGTGGCATAATAATAAATTCATTCAAGTTTTTATAGCTATTCAACGCAGAATCTTGCTTTGAGATTAATAGCCCTTCTGGGCTAAGTCTCCTTTGAGCTAATAAACGAAAAAATTAGTTACTGGACAATGTTTTTTCGTTTATTTTGCTGTAATGGTTAAAATAATAATTATTTGGTGCAGTTTCTTGCATTAATTTTTATATCACAATTTTTCTGCAAATAACATTGAAAATAAGATGCGATTCAAAATGAGACAGATAAATAAAATAAACACTGAAATAAAATGAACTGAAACAAAATTTAAACATGCACAAGATTCTGAATCACATAAAACTAGTAATTTTTAATGACTGATTATAAGAAATTTATAATATAATCTATTTGTCTTTAGTTCATCGATACTTAAAATATGAGACTTTTACGAAGAGAAGATCTTGGGCGCAAAAGATATTATATTTTTTTCTGCAGCTCTATAGTTTTATAAAGAAATTAGCACAAAACTGGGAGAAGGAATGCATTCTCTTCGCTATTTTAATGCAAAAATTTCTCTTAAATTTGACAGTCGTTCGAAATTTACTGTGATACTTTCTGACAATGAGTTAAATTGCATATAGCAGTTTATTAAAGGGCGAAATAAATGTCGAATGGAATTTATTTATAGCTGATGAATAATTTAAAACTATCACATCATTTTTATGTTGCAACAATAATTATTGGTTATACAAAAAAGGGAAAGGCACGGCCTTTGATTTGAAACGTACGGACGCAGCATTTTGAATTACATCAGAATAGAACAAAATAGTGAAATTAGTGTTATTGAGATCCAAATGACCTTAATATCCCTACTCTATGTGGCAAGCGAATGGAAACTCCATCCCTTTTATAGTCATAACAACACCACTTGCCAAATTCACATTCACCTCAAAATGTGAGGTTATTGAAAAACTGCATGCAGGTCACAAATATGTCGTGATGACATTGTTTTTGTGACACTGAGACAGCGTCCTAGCAACTGCTTACATTGCATGTGTCTTTCTTGTGTAAAAGTCAGAATATCGTTCGCGTAACATGGAATTTCTAGGCTAACAATTTACCGCATTTGCCGGCCCATAAGACGCACTTTTTTTATTTGAAAATAGGTCTGAAAAACGGAGTGTGTCTTATACGTCGATACTGGTCGTCTTATGCGATATACTGCGACATATCGACATACGTCGACACCAAAGGTACAAAAAGTGTTACTGTTGAAACTTCAGGGCACGAAAAAACCGACTACACGGTTGTTTTATCCTGCTGTGCTGCTGGGACAAAACTGTTCCCACTATTGATTTTTAAAAGGAAGGCACAACCGAAAGAAAAATTGCCTAAAGGAGTGTTTACACATATTCACGCAAAAGGCTGAATGGATGGAGGAGGAATGAAGTTATCTGCCTCTTCATTTAGTCGAGGCACCCTGAAGGACTGTTGAAGAAACCTGCTCTTCTAATGTAGAATCAGTTTCGTTCTCACAGAACAGAAGATATTAAAAGTAAACCCAAAGAGTTGAAAACTCAGCTGTAATTTCAGAAGGCCTAACTAGTCACCTTGAACCTTTACATGTCTGCACTACTAAACCATTTAGGGAATTTATGAAGGAGAAGGGGAACAGCTGGATGCAGTGTTTAAATTTTGAGGTTGCACCATAAGGAAGAAAGAAGAGCACTAGCATTTCTCAAGTTTGTGAATGGGACAAAGCTTCATGCGATGCTGTGAAAACAGAGACAGTGGTTAAATTATTTAAGAAGTATGGCATTAGTAATGCACTGGATGCTAAAGAGGACTCTTCGTTCTATGAGGACTCAGATGCTGATTTAGAAGAGGTTTCACGCGATTCTTCATTTAGTTCTAGAGAGCAGTGTGTGGGATTTGACGAAGGAGATTAAAAAGTGTTCTTTCCCAGATAGAGTAAATTATTTGCAGAAAGTATTACTTTGTATGTGTATTACCTTATACACTCACTTCCAAAAGTTAAGCACGGAGGGAGAGGAAAATGCTAATTTCCAGAAGCCAATCAGAATTGAAGAGGATGCAATTCGCTGCAGAGGTAAATGAAAGTATGCAAATATGTTAGGTAACAGCCAATCGTGCTTTCATGTCACGAAATATGCAAAAAGGCTGTTCTTATAAGAAGCCAGCTTTACGAAGGGTTACAGATGTTGATTGTAAGTGCTGAAAGAAGGTTTTTAAAACTTTCGTACAATTTGTTTTCAAGACATACATGTTTCTATGGTTTCCAGAAGACGAATGGAAGTTTCTGAGCGCTGGCGCGCTGTGGGGGCGAATTGTAGCAGGACAGTCGATCACAGATGTTGCTCCTTTCTTCGGTGTTCATCATTCTGTAATTTCACGTTTAGGGAAACAATTCCAAATCACACAGACAGTTGTCCGAAGGCCCGTAGCCGGTCGCCCAATGGGCGACCGACGTGGGGTTACAACCCACGCGGAAAATCGATACATTGCTGTTGTAGCCAATCGGATTCGCAGAGTTAACTCCACAAGTGTGAAATCTATGGTTACAGCGTCCATTGGTAAGGCAATATCTGCAGCTACTGTACGCCGAAGATTACATATGAGTGGACTGTACGACCGGGTACCTCAAGTTTGTGTTACTCAATCCGTCCAGTCAATAGGGGCACGATTACAGTGGTGCCGGGAACATGTCAATTGGAATGTGTCTGACTGGGGCAATGCCATGTATACTGATGAGTCAAGATTTGATCTGGAGCCTGATGACAAGCGTATAAGGATATGGCGTGAAGAACGAGCATGCAATCAATCCCAAAACATCACCGAACATCAGACATTCCGAGGGGGAAGCATTATGGTATGGGCAGGATTTCATTAGGATATTGCACCGAATCTTTAAACGGAGTTCTTTGACGGCTGCTCGGTATCGAGGTGAAGTCCTAGAACTCATTGTGAGATTGTACGCTGCAGCAGTTGGCCCTACTTTTGTTTTAATGGACGATAACGCACGTCCCCATAGAGTCGATGGCTACCTGGAGAGTGAAGGATTACGCGTATGGCGTGGCCAGCATATTCGCCCGACCTTAATTCCATTGAATATCTTTGGGATGCTCTCGAAAATGCTGTATCTTCACGTTTCCCACCTCCATCTGCACTCTTATTGAACTGGAAACTGCTCTACAAGAAGAATGGCGATTGCTTAATTCTGCGGTGGTTGACCACCTAATTGAAAGCATGGTCACAAGTTGTAAACTTTGTATACAGATGAGGGGGAGATCACATACCCTATTAATGTCCTTTTTTTCATTTTATGCTGTTTATTTTCACTTTATACATAATTCTGTTTAAGTCTTCAGCAGTGGCGGCTCGTAGCTAAAATTAGTGGGGGTGCTGTTCCAAAAAAAATTAACTTTTGTTTTAAACCTGTGTAAATGGAAACAAACATGTATAAAAAGAAAATTTATTTTGAAACTTACATGAAATTTTACAAAAGAAAAATTAAACATTTCTTGATAACTTTAACTTAAATTGTTACAGTTCAAGCTTTACCTATTCATTTAAAAATGAAATCCATTCTTCTTGTTTTAATTTGCGCGAAGAGATCAATAATTTTCTCCTTGATCTCTGGATGACAACTGAGGAGATTTTTCTATATTGAAAGCATTGCAAGCGCATGACAACGAAAGCTCTTGAAGTTCACTTACAGTCACGGAATTTATTACTTGAGGATGCAAGGACATCGTTTTTGAATAGCTGAAAAATAATCTAACCAAGAATATGGTGTATGATTTTTAAACACAGCACACGCGGAGTAAAAAAAACAGAACCAGCTCCCAACGACACTCCAGATTCGGCACTGCAAAAGCGACAGTGCTCTCTCCCTCTCAGCCTCTAACGCTGCTTCCTAAGAGCGCATGCGCAGAACAGCCAAATACCACACTCGCGGAGTAAGAAATAATCACGTTTCCAGAATTTCGGCACTGCAAGACCGACAGTGCTGTTTTATCTCCCTGGCTCGAGTGCTGCGTTCTGTGCGCGCTTGGGCAGAACAGCCTTGTGAAGCGCAGTTCCATACAAAAACTTTCGTACCTTTTTCATAAGCTGGAGGATGGCTACTGACATTAAGTTTAAGGATTATATATTGTAGAAGTATAAGGAAAGAGTTAAAGAAAAAAGGGCTCATTATATTAAATATTAAAAATAATAATAAGTGGAAACAGGGGGTGCTGCAGTTCCACAGTGCTTATTACGAACCGCCACTGGTCTCCAGTATGTCATTATCTGATAACTTACAAAAATTTAATATTGTTTTCATTTCTATATATAATTATTGATTTTGTTTCATGCATAAATATATATGCTACTTTCCTGTCGAATGCTTTGTCAATCAAAGTAGTATTTGTTGATTTTTTTGCATTTTACATCTTCGTGCTTAACTTTTGGAAGTGAGTGTATTTAAAATATTGTAAATTCATTATAATAAACAGTAATAAAGTTTCAGCCTTCACAAATGTGTAGAAAAAAGGGGGGTACGCCGGCAAATACGGTAATTTTTAAACAATCCTACTTCAAATGTCTAATGTTTCTATTAATTAAAACGACAAAAGCGAAAACTACATAATTAAAAACTCAAGGTTTACTGCGGCTAAGTTACATGTGAAATTTACATAGGCTGATTAGAAATTTTTGAATGTCATTATTTCTCTTTCATAGTCCTAGTCCTAATGCTAGACTGAGATTGATTTTGCGCAAATAAACAATAACGGGATGCAGTGATTTGTCGTAACGTGCGGAAGCTTTTAGCACGTGCTGTACGTTGAAGATCCTTTCACTCATCATTCCCTCTGTACAAATACAAAAGTAGTGTGATTAATCACTGTAATAATGAAGTACTTAAAAACATGATTCAATATTTCTGTGTTGGTACCATTTCAAACACTCTAACATGCAGATGACCAACAGATATATTCTTAACATATTTGTTAGACCATTTATGTTAGACGATTTAGTTACGGATTTCTTTATTATCAAGCGCAGGCAGATAGTTAACAGTAACTATTATGGGGATCAGGGACGGATTAACCTATTTTAGGACCCTTGATATTTTTTCCTGCCGGGCCTCTACATCCGGGGTGCTACGTAATTTTCACGAGAACTTTCTAAAAAAGTAATAAATGCTAGGTACATAATAACAATTAACGAAAATAGTCCGTTTTCCACAACTATTTAATACAATCTCCATTGTTAGTATAATTATAAACATGCGTTTGATTATGTATCAATGCAATGAATAGAATTGGAACTTTTTGTTTGAAAGTCAAAAATTAAAAAAACGAGATTTATTCTGTTAAATGTCAAAACCGTAGCTTTGAAAAAATGATCATGAAATTAATTCAAAAATCTTTTTTTTTTCGCTTTGAATTCTGCAAAATTATCAATTATTTCTTTTATTTAATATTGTCCAACGCATTTTGTTCTATGTACAGTACAGCTAAAGAAGTTTAATTTTTTGACTAAATGTGTTTTGTAAATAATTTCTTACGCGTTCTAACACCAAAAAACGATCTTTCACCAGATGCATTCGATTACAAGCAAAGGTAAAAATATGCGTAATATGATTCCCATATTTGGAAATGTCGATGCAATTTTTGTAGTTTTTATAAATCGTAGCATATCCAATGACCAAGTTAAATTTTGGCATTTACAAAGTAATAGAAATTGTAACAGTTCCTCATTCAATTCTTTGGGAAAAATATTTTCATTGTACCATTTTTTTAGTAATGTGGTATCTTCAGATTCAATTGAAACACTGTCTTTTGAGTTTGTATGAAATATTTTAAAAATCTCATCAATGTCTGTAAATTTCGCAACATAGTTTCAGTTCAAAAGATATTTTGTCACATATTTCGTAAAAGCAATTTCGTTTAAAGGTTTTCTTGACCCTGATCACACGAACTTTTGTCGTCATCATGATGATGAACTGTATCAAAAAATTCTTTCCGTTTTCGCGACCTTTTATTAGTATCGGAATATGTTTTTATTTCCGACGCATTTAATGTCTCCGCTTCTATTTCCGGAGATGAGTTACTTAAACTCTTAACGTAATTAAATAAATTGTACAAAATATTTGACGCAAACGAGATTGGCATTGTAGGGTGTTGTAAATATATACTGCTTGTATTTATTCTGACAAGAATTTTATCCCAAATAACTGTTAATAAAATGAATTCCAAATTATTAATTTCGTTTCTTATTTTTCGTGATTCCAGTTTTACAGAACGTTTCTAAGATTCATTTAGAGATATATCGAGTACAGCATTTTTTTATGTCGTTGAACTCAGAGCAAATTGCTTTAATTTCTTCAGCTCTACAAGACCACCTAGTAGTATATAATTCTTTTACTGTAAAATGTTTATTATTTGCTGCAAAACATTTTTCTAAAACGTTCCACCTATGAGCAGACGCCGAAAAAAGATTATAAACGTTCTCTAATAAATTAAATATGTTATTTCTTGCAAACATGATTAACTATCACAGCTTACTATTAGATTTAACGAAAGTGAAACGCAAGGAACGTAATAGACTGTTTGACTATATTTTTTAAAGTGGTTTTGGAGCCCATTATATTTTCCAGACATATTTCCTGCATTGTCGTAGTTTTGTCCTCTACAGTTGCAAATATCCAGGCATAACATTTGAAAGTTCTTTAAAACTTCATTTCTAATGATTCTCCTGTGTGCGAATAAATTGGTAAAAATCCAAAAAAAATCTCTTTATTGGGATTTCATCTTCTGACACAAAACTCAATATAAAAGTTAACCGGTCTACATGCCTTATATCAAGGGCAGAGTCAATTACAACTGAAAAATATCTGGCGGCTTTAACTTCTAACACGAACTTTCTAAAATGTTTTGTTCAATATTCGATAGTTTACTTCATGGTTTCCAGAATATTCACCAACTTCGTTTCCTATAATCTTTGCTTCAGACAGAACTTCCGCATCAATCTTATCTGTTTTTGTATAAAGAGAACACTCTCTTTTGTTTATTTGTTTCTTCCTGTATTTTCTTCTTACGCTTTTTTTTTCGGCATCGAAAGCGTTACGATAATTTATTTTATATAAAATATTCATACAGTTTATTACATAAAAACTTACTTCACCACTTCAACTAAATAATCTGTTCCAGAAATTTAATACATAAAGCCAAAAATGGTCTCATTACCAAAGAACATCTACGTTGTAAAATACGTAATTTTTGTCTTACTCTTGTTAATGTTTTACTAGATTTCCGCGTACCAAACAATACGCACTCAATATCACGTGTTAGTCTCACCTGTAGATCAGCTAGTCAGCAAAATGTTGTTTATTTACAGTGGACCGTTTAAATCAGTATATCTTACTAAAAAATCTGATGTACACACAACATGACTTCCTTGAACGGAATATTAAATTATACAAACTTTGCATTTCATTTAAACTCATTGGACTGAATTACATCTACTTCGTCGACATCGCATAAACCACAATAGAATAAATGCACTCATTTAAAATTCACTATATTTGTTTACCATAGCGACACTCTGGCGCAATAAAACTTAACAGCGTCACATCTCATTTATTTTAAGACTCAGAATGCGCAAAAATTATGCATATCACCTAAATAATTATCTAATCGTTGCAACATGTTCTATTCAAATACTATAATAAATCTCAAACGATGTATAGTAGAAGTTAAACAAACAAACAAAACAAAACACAGTTTTTCTCAGACGATTCAGTATTTCTCATTCAATTAATTCAATTCTCACTTCGCGACAAGGCAAAAATACATAAAAACTCAGAATATCTACAATATAAATTATGAAGTAAATCTTAAAGATTTATTTCCTCGAATAAATTTCAGAATGGGCTAAGCACGATTTAATTCGCAGTAATAAAAGAAGGCGATCTTTGTTATTGCGAAGCTTAGTTTCAAATGGAAACAAGTATGGCTGCTATGGTCAAAAGATTATTCTTAGCCGCACTTAAATAACTTTTAAATTGTTGATAATTCTAGAACTATATCATGCAGGTTAACTAGAGGCATAAAAACTTTAACCGGAAGATAAGAACAACATAATTCAATCATTTTTAAAGCGCAAAAGGCACAGTTTACAAACATATAAGAATAAAGAAACTGAACTCACTGATCCGAGTAACAGATTTGATATATATATATATATATATATATCAAATCTGTTACTCGGATCAGTGACAGCATATATGCACATCTACATGTTATAGCAGTCCTAGTCCTATATACAAAATTTAACGTTGAGTCTAGTCGTTTTTGAGTTATAAGAGCTACATACATACATACGTACGTACGTACGCAAAGACGCGTCGAAAAAAATCTCTTCAGAATCCCTTTTAAATCAGTTTTATAATTTTTCGGGGGAAAAACAGTCCTTTATTCTCTCCTTAAGTACACTTTACGGAGGACGGGGACGCCTTATGCATACCTTAGGTTAGCAGGCATATGTCCCTCGCCCCCCCTCCATTGTCTGTTTTTATCAGCTCCACCAGAGCCGAGGGAGCGGACAAGACAGTACCAGTACGGTCCCTGCCGAGCCTGATCCCAACCTGGGTACAATACCCGGGTTCTAGTCCTGTGAAGAATAAGGTACAATAGTACCTGATATTTTGCCCCCGTGGTTGAGACTGTCTAAGTACAGATCCTAGCCAGTACTTCCCAGGAATTCTCCTGAGTCAACCCCCGGGGAGTCTCCTTAAGTACAGATGTCACGCAAAAAAAATCGTTCAATTGCATTCGATAGCGGTCAAAATGGATATTTTCGTTAAAATATGATACCCAAAATTTTTCGCGATTACAATATTTCCTTTTTACTTAGTACAAGGAATTAAGAGGAAACCTCTAGGTTTAGACTAAATTTAAATTGAGTATATGGATAAATTTTTATTTATTTCATGAAATAAAAGGAAATTTTTATTTTATTTTACATTTTTTTCATATTTGACGGTTTGACCGGGCCCTCGAAAAACCGGGTCTTAGATATTTGTCTATGCTATGGTCTGGCCCTGATGGAGGTATCCTAAAATCCATTTGTGTGAAATCATGAAGATTGAAATTTTAGATTTTTTTTAAAGAAATAGTGGGTTTTATTCCAAGGTATTGTTATTGTTGCTTCTGTGGCATGTAAAACTCTGAGAAAGAGGTAACTGTGCTTAATCTCTCTCGAAATCGATAGGATTGTATTCAAAATCTACGCTAAAGTAAAATTGCTTTTCTGTTTCTTTCCTTTTTTATGTGCTTTTTCAACGCTGAAAAGATAACAAAAAGGGGTTCTCTTCAGGTAAAAAAGTAAAAAAAAAATAATAAAAAATGATAAAAAAAAATGTCACCGAAACAGTATATTTAATATATTACATTAATGAATGCAATAAAAATGTAATTAAATGTAGAAATTAATGTAATTAATGTAATGCAGAAATTTTACTTTGAAAAGAAAGTTTATAAGACAAAAATTATAGGACCCGTGGATATTTGGTTCTTAATAAAAGAATTTATCTTAAAGTCTTTCAATCATTCTTAACACGAATAGGAACGAACATAGCGCATACATGTAAAAACATGAATTATTGCAATAAGTAATGATACTAAGTTTAAAACTTGCCAATCGTTTTCTTTAAAAACTAGTTAAACGGAATATTTTGAACAAACTCTCGTCGATTGAGCGCTGGAAGATTTTACAAACTGACAAGCCTCCTTAAGGGGTCTCATACACCTTAAAATCTCAAAAAAAGTGATTTTTCAAATTTTGCCTTATTTTAAAGCTAATTTTTTTCTGCTTATTTTGACACCACTCTCATCGATATAACTGCAGTAGTTTTTTTCCTATGACCAAATATAAAAAATCAGTCAGGCTCCACTTTGTTGATTTAAAGGGCTAGCTTCAACAATGAGCTGTCAATGTTTGTTGTTTGGGTTTCAGCTGCTATAAACAATTCATGACTTTTGTCCCATAGATAAAACCACATGGTGCAAATACAATAAAGCTAAACAAAACAAAACTGATTATAAGCATATAAATTCTGTGCCTATTGCTGTAATGGAGGCAAACCAATTTTTATAGATTTGTCACAACCTTCGTTATTGAGATGTTGTTTCGTGGCAAAACGCAAAATAATAACGAATCGTTTAGTTCTTTAATTTTGAAATTTTATCCAAAGACATGTGGTGCTGGTATATCATAATACCTATCATATGCTTAAATGATTTAAAGTATTCAAATGAAGTGGTTGAATAAAAATAAATTATTTGTGCAAATATGCTACATGTATTTTAATATACGGATATCGTTTTGTCATGGTATTGTATATAGTACGGTAAATTTAATGTGTTTCATAATAACAAAGCTTATGCAATTTATTAGGATTTATACTTTTTAATATATCATATTGAAAATAAGTATACCATGAACTTTATTATTAGGAAATTGTATATTGAAGTATTTGCGTTAAAACTCAATTTTCTTAAAATACGGTTTTTCGCAGTTGTATATATAGCATTCAAAGTATGCTAAACTTACCCTGTGGAAGAACTATTAAATGTTTAACATGTTTGCTATACAATAATACATTAAAGAGAACTTTAGCTGAAACTTTTGCCTATAAGTAAGTTCTAATTTGTAAGAAAAAGTTTAGTTGTATCATTGATTGTGTAGAAGTTTCAAATGATTTTTAGTCGATATGTTATACTTTGATGGATGTAGCTTATTTAACATTAATTATGCTTATACCAACTATTGGAAATTGTGTAATATTACAATATCACTCATAAAATAAGCATTTTATACATTTCATAACAAAAAATATATTTTTAAAAAAACATTTACATTAAAACTTGATTATCTCAAAACATGAAATTTCACTATTGCGCGCACGATATTTTAAAAACGGTTAATAGTACACACATGAAATTTGAAAGACTTCTTGATATGAGTATTATCATCTAACTGAACCAAAAATATAATGAATATTTTGATAGTGAAAAATTTTATGCATGGAAATATTAAAATGTTTTTTATTAAAATACATTTTATAAACTGAGTTTTAAATAAAATGAGAAGTTAACATGAAATTCTTAGGATTTTTGGTTTACAGTAGTTTCTAGATGCTATACAAGCTATATATTAATCATGAAGTTAAAATATATAACAGAATGTTTTAAATTGTGCGCGCAAGGTGGCCGTCTTACGTGAACACATAAAAAATTATCTCACAAAGAAGATTAAATTATAAAAATATTTGTGGCAACACAAACTATCTGCTTACTAATTCACAAAACAGCTGTACTATGTAGTCAGCTGTAAAAAACTGAAAGTAATTGCATTAAAAATAAATATGTTATCCCACTTCTTACAACAGTCTCATATTCAGAGATTTCAAGGGTTTTAAAGTGTATGAGCCCCCCTTAACTCATAGCTTTCTGTCATGCCTTTACCTAAATAATCTTTTAAAAGCATGTGTTTACAAAGACAAGAACAAATAAAAACACATCTATTTTTATCTAACGTTAAAACCCGGAAATTGCTCCCAAGTGATAATAAATTTCGGAAAACCAAAAGATGAATAGTGTTGCAACATAAAAATACATTTCATAACAAGTTAAAAATAAACTAAAACACGGTATTTTAAGATTTTTATCATCAGATACCGTAAGGGATAAGTTTCTTGAAACAAAGACACAGAGGTCTTTATATTATAATAAACTAACATAATTAGAATGCTATGTTAATGCATCTAAAAACGTCAGCAATATATATTATCTTTTAAATTGTAATGGTGGTTTGTTCCTTTATCGAAATTCAACAAGACATTATACACTACATGAGATTTCCTCGTTTTAGTGTTTAATAGCATTCGATGGATTCACGGATATGCATGCAGTCTTAAGTGATATTTTAACAGCGAATTGAGTTTGTTTGTTTTTATAAGTTCTACTGAATAACCTCTGATTTCAGTTTAAAATTAGATTCAAATTTTAATAAAAAAATAATGTAACTCTTCGAGAGGTCAACATTCTTTGAAATTATTGTCTAAGACAGTTCCGTCCACAATCATTCTGTACCAAGGTACAAAATATATAAAGTTAGAGATATGTTTTATTAATTAAAATATTAGTGCAAATATTTGTAAAGATTAAAAAATAGATATATAAATTGCATGTTAAAAGCAATATAAATTGCATGTTAAAAGCAATATAAATTAAATCATTCAGAGATATCCTGAATTATAAAATAAAAATGCAATTTATTAAGTATAATGCTAAAAAAATGGGATGGTTTTGTATCTTCCATTCTACTGGGCCGAAATTTAAATTGCGTTTTTCATACCTCCTCGAAAGGGCGACTTAGGATATATATTAGATTTATATATATAGCATTGTTCTAATATAGGTATTTTGACACAAAATCGACCTTTTTTTGAAATGACAAGCCAATTTTTTTCCATATTTCGATTCTATGATTTAAATTACGCCAAACTGCCAAGTTTTGTAAAAAGCGTAGGAATAGTTTTAAAACATTAGTTCTCGAAATTTTAGCTTCTCAGTCTTAATTGAATTTGATATATATTTATTAATACCTCTTTTTTATTAAACTTATTTGATTCTTCCTTTCACATTTCGAAGTTAAGGTTCATTTCGAATAGAATTTGCCCATTTTTTATGATTTACTTTTAAAATTTGTATTTTTTTAAATTTTTTAAACACATTTGAACCATGACCTATAAAATGTCTACTATCATCTTAAAGTAGATGTATTTCTAAGCCTACCTGGAAAAATTAGAGTTTTTTTATTGAACATTTCCTAAGATATACCCGAATTTTCATACTGGCGGAATGAAATTTACATCCTTTGAAATTCCGCATATTAGTTATAAGCGAATAACGCCAAATATGTTTTACTCACTTTATTAAAATTATTTGACAGTATGAACGATGACTTTTTTCCCGTTCTTGTACAATGAAAAAAAGGAAAGGGAAACAGGTTGCTATAAATTAAGAAGTCCGCCAAGTGAATTACTCTTGGCGTAAAGAGAAAAAGATTCGCCACGAGTAATTCATTTGGCGCCAAGAGTAATTCGCAGATAAATTTTTAAATTTCTTCATAAATGTCTCACCAAAAATTACAAAATTGTATATCTAGACATAATTTGAGTCGTAGAATCGAAATATGGAAAAAATGTTGGTACGTTATTTCAGTAAAGTTCGAATTTGCGTTTAAATACCTATTTTAGATTAATGCTATATATAAATCTAATATCTATCCTAAGTAGCTTTTTCGAAACATAAAAAACGCAATTTGAATTTCGTCAATCGGCCTAGTAGAACGGGGGATATAGAATTGTCTCCCTTTTTTGGCGCAGTGTACATATATTGTTCTTAAATCTCTCAACTAATTAGCTTGCTTGATGCTAATTACCTTGCTTGATACTAATAACCTTGCTGATAAATAGATAAAATGCCTTAGCATTTTCAGAAAATCATTGTTTTTCAGGCCGTGTTAGGTAATAAATGTCCTCCTATTGTGAATTAAGAATAACTGAAAAGGCTCGGCAATCGATGTTTTTAACATCGAAAAGGTGTTAGATTATACGATAAAAGCAGCTCTCGTAAATTTTCGTTGTCAGAGTCCATTGCACATGAAGCATATAGTCTACTCTTTACGAATTCTTTAAGTAGTAGATTAATCTACACATCATCCTTAAGTCACTCCAGAATAACTAATATTCTAGCGTAGGAAGCCTTAGTCTGGAGAGCGGGAGTTCATAATTTTAGTAGATAAATGCTGTCAGCCTTTTATTACTTATTAAGTTCTAAGTTTTAGTTCATGAATATAAAAAATAACTTTTATTCAAGTTCTAGTATTTATCAACATTTTCTATACTTTTTCTTGTTTAGTACATAAAACACATTAAAAACCATTTCTTTAGTTATTATTTGTTCTACTTGTTATTTACTTGTTACTACTTGTTATTTACTTGTTTTATCATTTACTTGTTACTACTTTTTATTTACTTGTTTCATTATTTACTTTTTATTTACTTGTTTCATTATTTACTTTTTATTTACTTGGTATTTTTGCATTATTAATTGCTTTTCTTGTTTAGTACATAAAACATGTTCAACAGTAATTTAAATTAAATAAATATATATGTATTTTTCAAGTTTTAAAGTGAGTGGAGCAGAATGGTCATCTATCGGTAATGAAAGGACTGCATAAAAAAGTTTGAAAATTATTGTTCTAGCGTCTATTCTACAGCAAAATGGCAGTATCCCAGATTACCCGTATGTCTTTGTTTCCAAAATGTAATCCTAACTGTAACAAATTATCTATAACCTTTTAACCAGAGAACTTAGTAAAGTTTCTCAATGTAGTGCATTTCCTACGCGAAAATGAATTATTTCAATTATTTTACCATAAAGTAATTGTGAGATGTATAGACAAGATAGAATTTGTCTTTTTAGTTCATTAAATAATTAAAACACATTAAACAGTTATAAATTAAAATTCCAATGCATTTAAAGGAAATCATTTTAAATAAGAATTCTAAATATTTTATTCCCTCTATAAATGTGACCAAATATATCATTCTCAAATTTTACTGAAGTTTGGTATGCCAGGCATTTAAGTAAATACGATAAGAATTACACGGTTTCTACATTTCAAAGCAATCAAGGAAAAATAAATGTTTTATTTGAATAAAACCTCTTTTTAAGAATAAGAAATCTGATCAAATATTGCAGAAGAAGATCATTACAAGGCGGCTAAATAAATATTAAACCTTTTTTCTGCATTCAATGTTAAAAAATGTCCCATTAAAAATCTTGTCGAGAAATAAGAACTCTTTCTTTGAATTTAAAATGTTTAGACCCTTGCTTTTTTACACACGAGTTATATATGATAGTAGATATCATATCTTTTCGGTACGTGAAAAATCATAACTGAAACGATTTAAAAAAATCTGAAGAATAATTATTTTCCGAGATATAAATATTTGAGCTATAAATACTTAAATTTTTCGCAAATTTGGAGAGATTTCACAAACTATTTTCTCTAGTTTGAAAACATTCAGCAGCAAATTAATTTCTATTTTAACAAAAGATGTTTAAAATGAAAATTCACGTTAAACGAGAGTAAGTTGCTTTTATGTTCATAATTTTCATTTAAAATGATCGCAGCAAAACCTGGTGTTTTTATGTTTACAAAACCTTAAAAATATAGTATGGTTGAAAGGTTTATTAAAGTCTAAGAATTCTTTTTGAAGTGAAGTAGATAGTAATGAGGAAAATTAAATACACATTAATTATCAAAGAAATTGTGGCTGGTTACACTAAGAAAATTATAATTAGTGACAACGCTTTACTACTCCTTCAAAACCATTTTCAGAAACACTTTTTAAATATAAATCAATAGTTAAAAATTTCCATTTTCAAGAGCTCATTTTAGAATGGAAGTTGAAAGTATTAAGATCTCAGTTAATTCGTATTTGCTATTAGTACCGAATAGAAAGTAGTTTCTAGCTGAGACTCATATACAATTAAAGAGACAGATTAAATCAAAATTACAAATCTTAGCTCCAGATTTAAATAACTAAGCCATCTTGTGTTGGGAATAAGAAATTTAATTAAATATTTCATTGACTACAGTTGCAAAGTCAATAATCAATAAAAAAAGAAAAACTATGTTCAATAATCAAATACAATTTTGCTAGTGATGTTCAAATGTCGCCAACATTCGCCAAATCCCTACTCGCACTTCCTATTGAAGGTAATATTCAAAATTTTTTATACATTTGAAAAGTCGCCAAATTTTCAAACGCACTTCTCTAGTTGCACAAATGCAAATTGCATGAGAGAAAATGTGACATGTGTAGTTGTTTATGAATCTCAATTTAACACTGTAATTAAATACGCATATAAAAGCAAATATTCACTCAATTCCTGAGTCATAATTTAAATTTAATGACTTTTACCGTGGGACTCATGTTTAATGTATATATAGAAAAATATTCAGCTTTGCCAAAACAACAGAAGGGATAATTAAATGGAAAAAAGAAGAAGGAATATCTAAACGGAATTAGAAATCAGGCATTTGGGGTATTTCTCTTTTACCAATCAAAACAGAACATATGAATCATTTTAAATATATCAGAGGTTTTTTTCTATTTTATAAAATTTGCAACTGACCAAACTGGTGGAATTTTCTCGTGTTTCCATGTATTTTTTCTGCTCAAATAAATTTTGAATTCTTTGTTCAACATAAAAAATTAACGCTTTTATGTCCTAGGCAAATTAAATGAGAACAGGGGAAAATTATCTTTTTCAATAGGAAAAGGAAAACCTTATGAATAATTACCATAAAAATAATTTTTATATAAAGATAATGTTTAGATATCTCATGTCAGCCCATGTATTAGAGGAAGGAATATGGAAGCGAGAAGTAATATCCGAGAATCTCCCCACGGGGTACTTCTTGCTCATTTTTTACGTAAATAAAGCCTTCAAAATCCCGAATTTGATTTGGTTTCTTATGGAAATGCGAGTTTTTATTTATGAAACACACTGCATAGGAAAGAACGCACCTTCTAGAAGAATGTTGAAGTGAAGAAACAAATAAACAAATGGTTGCTAAAAATCATATTGGAAGAGATAGCATAGCTATCAAAGAGATAGCATAGCTATCAAAAACTTTCTTGAATGGGAAGCTATTGATTCATTTTAAGCAAATTTATTTTTAAGATATATATTCCTGTATTAGTATTTGGATTTTATTACCATCACTTTGCAAATAAGAAGTTTTAGAAATATCCTATCAAATGCACCTAAACAGGGTTCAACTATTAAAGATACTTCAATAAAGTTTAGTTACTAAATGTTTTAGAAATTTTAATTAAGTGACTTACGTTTTTCCTATTCCAGTTTACTGTGTTAATTCCTGACTATTTTAAATTTTATTGTTTTTAAACTCAGACTGATTCTTTATGTCTTGTAAACTATTAATTTGAAACAGATGATCAGGATAATAGTTTTTAAACATCCAGTTTCAAAAGTCCGAATAAATGTCCTTAGTTCCCTTTCCATTAAATCCGAAATGATGCATTAACCACAATTAAAAAATATATTAAATCCTTCTAGGATAAAATACGCTGGCAGTTTAGGTTTTTCATAATTGTTTCCCTTTTGTCTCTGATTCCCAATGTTAAATGGAGTTTTGGATGTACTTTTCAATCCTATCTAAATAAAACATCTCCTTGTTAAGTAAACACATCTCTTTACTTTACGAATCTTTATAACAAGCATTTAGACGATACCCGCCGTTTCACAACATGCATCGAAATACACTTTGCACTTCTACAGTTACAAACACTTATATTCAAAACGCCGATCAGCCGCTTACTTTTCTTTACATTGATTTCATCACCAATTTACTAGCAACTGATGACTGAGAATGATTCATGCAGCGATGCCACAATATTTTTCAATATTATTTATTAAATACCAAACATCCTCCTTTGCCATGAACAGTGGTTCGTACAAAATTTTATATGCCCCCTAAAAATACAAGATTACATTTTAGCTATAAATTTTGCTAAAGTAAAAAATAAAGTTAAAAATGGTATAATTTTAATAAAATTAATACAAACTAAATATGAAAATAAATATTAGAGTTCAACTGCCATAAACTATGGGTAATGGAAACAGTAATAGGGCGTTCTAGTTCACCATTAGAGGTTTTAAGCTTAATACCCAGAGCCTTTGCGGCGGCACCTGAATGAATTTCATAATTCTGTCAAGTTCCATTTCAAGGGTGGCAGATTTTCGCCTTTAAATAGCCCTAAAATCTGCCACTTTTAAGTTCTGCTTATCTTTTACCTACTTTGGTCTTTGCTGTAATTGCGAGAGAGAATATGATGACCAACATGTTTCCAGAAACTTCGGAAAAGACCCTGAATTACCTCACCACTCGGTAAGAGAAATTTGAGAAATTGCGGGATCATAATCAGACATGGAACTCACAGCAGCTCGTATAATGAAATGACGAAGTGTAAGGGCATCCATATCGTTAGGATCATTGGAGAACGTTACAATAAATCTTTAATTTAAACACTACCATACTTGAGCAATTAAAACAACAAATTCTTCATAAATTAAAATAAAATTCTTCAGAATTGAACTCAGGTCTTCATAAGTTAAAATCGGTGTGTCAAACAGTTCATTAAGATGAGCTTTCATTTGCTTCACTTCAGCCGCCCAAAGGCCACCAAAATGAAGGACCGAAGGCGAGTAAAACTGCCAAATAAGGTTTTATTTTGTTACGTACTTCTGAAAGTTTCCACTTGAAAATTGTGATTTCACAGTTTTCCTTAATTCTGGATCAGCTTCTACAAAGTTCGTATCTTTGTCAGAAAATATTTCTTCAATTGTCCTTCTGCGAGGAGCAAATCTCCTTAACGCTGTTAGCAATGCTTCAGAACTCAAATCCTTCACATTTCTAAGTGCCTTAATGGAACACAAATAAGCAAACAAAGATAATATTTAGTTAGTTTTACACATCTTTCTTTTCATATCCGTCTTAGAAAATAAACCCAAAAAATCAATTGCAAGTTTCGAAAATAATCTTTCTTGCACTACGAGAGCAGCCGGAAGATTAGCCATTATCTGATTAGCTAAGTCTGCTGCTCTATTCCTAAAACGCTTTTAACAATTCCAGATCAATGGTGTTCTTACTGCGTCTCGGGCAATAATTATCGAAAATCTTTGACGGATGAAAGAGATGGTTAATGAAACTTGAGTTTGTATCTTGGCTTCAAGAAAATGTTTGATGATCAAGGCTGTAACATGGTGCTTCTTAGGCAGAATAATTTGATGCTTTTGATTTTCAGGAAGATTAGCATTTCTTAGTCTTCCACGGTAATACATTTTCTCCCAGAAGAAATGGATTCAAAGAAAAAATTTGTGACGTGAATTCAGTCTTTTACCAAATGTCAGCAACTTTATTTCTTCATCAAACACATTTTGTTGAACCAGTTTCTCAATGGTAATAGCAGATTTTTTTTAACTCTTGAGCATTTAAGAAGATAGTAGTTTTCCTGTCCATAACTTGGCATTATTCATGAATCTTAAACATTGAGCCAGTACGCACTTAATTATTAAACTGAATTTAAACAGTAGCTCACACTGGCTTGTCTTAAGTTAGTGTACAAACCACAGTTTTAAGTTATTCTTCAAGGAGATCTTCTCTAAAGTTTATAGGAGATCCAAAAGCTGCTAGCGATAAATAGTTTTACTTTAGGCAATCAAGACCGTAACAAAATAATTTTGACTTTGCAAGTTCTTTGTACTCTGACTTTGCAAGTTCAGCCATGAAATTGAAATCATATCAGCAAGACTTTCCACACCGTTACAATATTTTCATTAAGATGGTGCAATTTTATCTTGAATTTCGTATTTCTGTTTGGAAAGAAATTTTTTCTAATCATTTGCAAAGCAACGTATTCAGTAAGAAAAATTTCGGGAATCAGTGTAGTAAAATATGTTGGCATCAAAAATTTGAAATAATTCGATAACTTGTTATTCTCCCTGTTGTAACAGTACCCGCAAATTCTAAGCGAGGCAACGTCAACTTCTTGAAGGAAAATGCTCTACTTTTTGCAGCGCAAAGCTGGTTGAACCAAAAGCTTGAGCTTTGGAATAAGCAACCCAAACGTATTCTTTGAGACAGGCATACAAAATAAATGACGTTGAATGTTAGTAGCATTTATAACTACATTGCATTTTCTTAGAATGCCCAAATTTCTTAAAATTTTTAAAGCACCACTAACTAAAGTTTTCTTTTAACGTAAGAGGTAAATCCGTATACCAGTCAATTCCAAATTCCCAAATATCTTGCAATAAAAGTTTAATACAAATAAGAAAGGGACAAATGAATCTCGCTGGGTCATATAGTATTGCAGCTGCTTTTAAGAATGCTGCTTCATGGTATTTTTAATTTTTCCGCTACCTCTAAAAGCTGTTGTTTAATTTGCAACTGTTTCTACTCGTATTCCAGATTAAACCCAAGACTTTCAGTGAATCACCTTCGGGACAATAGTCTTCCGTCCGCCATACTTTCATGGCTGTCTTGAAGTTTCAAAGTGTTTTAAACTTCCGAATGTTCAATTTAGGTTCCTTTAATATTTACTCAGTTTTGATAGGTAAGTAGATGGGTTTGTATTGGTACCAGCTACATTAAAAAGATCATCTAAATATAATGCTTTGTCTAACTTCCTTAAAACTTCACTACGATTCTTTTCATATTTCCTTGTATGGCATTTTAGGGTGTCTGAAGGAATAAATGTATTAAATCTAACACCAAAGCTGCATTAAAGAGATCATCTACACATACAGGGTGCGTCAGAAAAAAATATACACAGTTTGAACTGTCATACAAAATTTAGTTTTTTACATACAAGGTTAAATTTCTGGGAGATGTAGGGATACATTCCAATATGAAAAATAAGTATACTTTCTGATCAAACTAAATGTTTGGAATGGTGTAAAAGTAAATGTTCAAAATGATGCTCTTCAGCATCGATACATTTCTGAGTACGAGTCCCGACGGATTCGCAATGAAGTATCTAATGGGATTTCTGCGCACACCACTTGAATCTAATACTAAAGTGTGTTAAGGGTGGTCTAAGACGGTACACTTCATTTTCTAGTGTGCGTCATAAAATAATCGAGCGGCTTAAGGTTTGGAGAGCGCGCAGGAAACTCGATTGGTCCCCCATGCGTCCTATCCACTGGCGTGGTACATTTTGAACCTGGTATTCTCACACATCCCTGTGATAGTGAGAAAAGACGCCATCTTGTTGGCAATAAAACATGGCATTACCGTACATTACAGAATATTAGGGAAAGTAAAATTAGCAAGCATTGTTAGGTACTTTGCTCCAGTTACATATCCTTCAAAACGGAAAGGTTCAATGATTACCCTAGGAGACAAACTACACTGCATTTTTGCACCAGGCAAATTCAGAGCCTTTTTAAGAGTAATGTGAGGATTATCTTCAATCCAGTTTGCACAATGATGCCTATTAATGATTCCATTAAGTTTAAATTCCGCTTCATCCGGCGAAACAATATTACCCATAAATTCCGGTTCACGTGTAACCATTCTTTGAACCTATTCACAAAATTGGACCTGAGCGGCCATCGTAATCTGTTGTAAACCACGTAACATGGACACATTTTGAAATGAAATTCAAGCGACGTGAACAAAAATCCCATTGGACATTTTGGTGGAAAGTACGGAGTCAGTCCTGGCTCGTACTCAGAAATGTATCGAGCTGAAGATTACCGTCTGAACATTTACTTTAAGAACCATTTAGAACCATGAGTTTGACCAAGAAATACACTTATTTTTCAAATTTCAGTATAACCTTACTATATCGAGAAATTTAAACCTGTTGATTGGAAAATAAAATTTCTATGAGAGTTCAAATTATGCATACATTTTTTGACGCACCCTGTATTGCTTTGTTCAACACCACTATGCTCTTTTCATATTTCCTTCTGATGTTTTACGGTGGATGAATGAATAAATGTACGAAAAGTACCACCAAATGGATTTAATCCTTCAGTATTTTATAAGATGGACTTGCACAGAAGGCGAATCATGAAACCATACAAATTTTTAAAATTTCTATCTTCTTCCGCAATTTACATTTGATGAAACACCTTTTCTATATCTGCCTATAAAACGCAACTTCAGATTTGGAACTCAGAGATAATATCCAGTATATTAAGGTTTAAATTTGGGCCAGGTGATAAACAGACGTTCAAAATATTTTCGCTTCGACCAAGTGTCTGAAACAATCCTAATTTTCATAGTTGAATCATCCTCCCTTAAAACAAGTCTGTGAGGTATGTAGTATGCATTAGGTTCAGTTTCTCTTAACGTAGCACGTTATTCAACTATTTTAAATTTCAACTGTTCCGTAGGTACTTTCTCATATTTTCCAAATAACGAACTGTTTCTTATTAATTTGCTTCCCAATCTTAGGCCAAGAATGCCTATATACTGTAGCTTCTGAAACCACCAGAAAATACGCCAACTCTTACAGTACTTTCCAACTAAACTTATTTCATAACTATATATCCAAAGATTGTTAGCGCGACGAATAAGTAATTATTGATTTTTCATCGCGCTTTGTTCACGCCAGAAGTAGTAATCCCCATAAGAATTTTAATATATTGTTGCGTTTTACGGGTTCGTGGATTTGAGAGTATCCGATGAAAACACTATGCAGAACAATAAAAAGCACAATTTCTTTACAAGAATCACTATTTACAGCACAGTTTCAAAATTACCTTTAAAAGCGTCGAAAATCTACAATAAATACGCTGAAACAATCAGCAACACAGCTTCAGGCTGTAACTGTAAAGGTAGCTTCACGGCAACACTAAACTTATAGTAAACACCGTGGAGCAATCACCAATACACTGTCAAGCTTTACTGTAAAGGTAGCTTCACGGCAAAGAACTATCTCGATCGCTTTCCGTTCACAAAACTCTCGCGTAGCTTAGCACTTACAGTAAGCAGCGATTCTCACAACTCTCACAACTAATCACACTCTGCTCAACAACAACTTCCCAATACTTCACAATCTCAGAAACGCAAGGGTTTATATAGCTTTTCTTTAAGTTCCACATGTTTCGAGAAATATCTCGACAGGAAGTTATTCTAGAAGCTTCCCGATTGGACCATGGGATATCGCCAATTTGGTCGCCAAATGGGCGATAAAGTCGCCAATCTGGCAACCCTACCATACACTATTTTATGATAACCCTAGTGCTATGCCGGAAAGCTTACATACAGGCGCAACCGCCGAATTTTTCGCAACAATATATATATATATCACTGGTACCTAAATCTGCAAGTCTGCATTTTACAAATTCCTTTTGATCGGACTTCTATGAATTTGGAATTTAGTAGTTGGAATTATATTGCAATGATTAGTTCAAGTACGATATTATTACGTAGGTCATCTCTATTCTATAATCGGATTCTAAATATTTCTATGTCTAGTACTGCTTTACATCTAGTTACGCTAGTCAGGGTTATTTTTGAGCCGCATTGTTTCACGGCATCAGAGCTCATATTCCGTAAATTTTACTTCTTCTTCAGTATTATCACTTGATTTAAGATTCCTGTGAAAGGTTAACTTTACTTCTTCAGGTAATAATTTTAAAACAATTAATATGAGTAAGTGCCCATAACTACCACTCGTAACTTCTAAGGAATCAAAGTTTCGTGTGGTTAGGCCTAAACTTTTGCATTCGAAACAGGCTTCACAGCTTCTAAGTTTAACAACTTATTCATATAACTATTAATTACTAAATCTTTACAGCTAAAACATTATTTTAATAATTGAAGACACGAATAGTAATTTCATTCCGTTAAACTAAATCCAGCAGAACAGTTTAGAGCCGGCTTGGCTAATAGAGACTTTAAATAAACGATTTAAAAATTATAATGCTATAATTCAGGTACATTACCTGAATCACAGCATGTGGTAAATAATTTTGCTTATCGTCACATGATTTTAAACAATTATTTGTTTTTATTTCACAATAGATAAATGTTTCCTTATATTCTTCAAAGAAATTATGTCATCTTTGTAACAATTTTCATCAGTAATTAAAGCATCGATCTCCAACTCATCAAGAATCGCCTTTTTTCAAATAATTGTTCATTGTTAATTTTCAAGAGTATAATTGGATTTTGGTGACTCTGCGATTTAAATAATTCACGTACCTTTCTCCATTACTTAAATAGTATTAATGCAACCACCTTGTTGCAATTTGGCAATTTTTCACAGATGAAAAAGTAAAAGTTACTTATAAAGTAAAATTTGGTTGTTTTCCCGACTTTTTTCAAAAACGATTCCAGTACCGTTAATTATTGTAAATCTGCACACATTATCAACGTATGAAAAACCAACATACTTCAGCAATTAAAAATAAAAAATTTAATTTTTAAATAAGGGTTACTTGATATATTAAAAAAAAGCGTAACACTTATATTCGTCTCAAAATCTTCCTGCAATTTGTTTCGCTATTTTCCTGGTGTACGTCGTGATCTGCTTTCTCTTAAAAGTTATCAGAGAACTGAAAAAAGTCTGGCATCGCTCAAACGTCGTTAGCAGTGCTTGTCTGCCAAACGTATCTCGTCGTTGCTCTCTTTAGAAATTTTGCGTCAAAATTCTGTGTTCCTGAAGAAATTCTAACGCAGTTTCATACATAAGATCTGGTCTCGTGAAAATTCCACAAATGCATATTTTAAAATTAATTGTAAGGCATAAAATATCATGATTTGATTATAAAAAGCGTTGGAATGCAACATTAAGAACGCATACAAAAATTAAGTTGCTTGACTGAACGACTCTTCTGAACATGGGTTGCCTGAGAAATGGTTATACCCGGGGTTGCCAAAGTTTGGCACATACTTAAAATTCGGTGACTTCTACTAAGGTGATTGCGGTAACACTTAACGGCGAGGTAAATTACTTCGAATTTCAGCACATTTCTTCTCGAGTTTCATTAAACCTTTCACATTTCGCAGATAAGTTCAAGATGGTCAATACACTTGAAACAGAATTCGGAAATAAGTTTGCGCTTACCTCAATGATTTTTTCTTTGCGGACTCTCGATTTGTAACTTTAAATGCTATCAAAAAACCTAGTTAATCCAGGGTTTCATTACACCGAGAAACATAGAATGCTCTATTTGTTAATTTCATTTCCTATGTAAATGAAACATCTCTCAGAAACAACACATTTCTTTATTTCACAAATATTTAGAATTAACATTTCATAAGAGCCACAATGCTTGACAAATATCAATAAACAGTATGTGCTTCTATAGCTAGAGAAACTTATATTCTAGGATAAAGGATAAACGTTGTAAGGTTTATCCTGGTTTTATAAAAGTTATTTTAAGTTTATTCCCCTTTCCTATCTCTTATAGCTTCAGCTTACAATTTCCTACCAGAATGAATTTTCAGAAACGAGTTTAATACAAATGAGTAAGAGTAGTATTTACGTCGATGCTTCACTGACTTCGTTAGAAGATCCAACACAGGAGTCGAGCACAGAAGCAGAAGCTAGTCAAAGTTCCAAAGACTGAGATAGAAGTGTTGATCGTCTTCACTTTTGGTTAGCAAAATTTGATTTTTGTTTGTTATCCCTAGAATGGTCGTTAGTGACGTAACGTAAGGGCTCGGATAGGTATGGAAGATACGCGAGCCGGTAACCTCTCCTATATGGTTAATAGATCAATTGAACCTCGAAATAGTATCGAGTTACTGGAACAAAAAAAAAGGCAACGGAAGGTCTAAATGATAGCTAAGAACTATGTCTCAGCGTAATGGAAGCAGATATCTTTCGATATGACGTTCTACTAAAACATCAAAATGGTGTTGAAATATTTACGAATGCTCTTAACCCTAACATGAGGCACGCTAAATCGAATACTGAAAATGAATGGCAGGATGCACTCGCTTCTAAACGAGGACGTAAAAGAACAAATTCAAATGAGGAGGCATTCCCCCCCTATTAAATCAAACAATCAGTTTAATTCCTTACAAGAAGAAAACTTAGACCATAACAGAATGGAAGCCGATAGCGACCCTAACCCTACTCCCTATGTTCAACCACGACACTATGCAGGGAAAATTACCCCATTAGTGTTCACTCAAACAATCAAAGTTTATCAAACAATCAAAGTTACAAATCATCAGTACTTTTTCTACTTTTAAGTTATCTTAAAAGTAGAAAACGTATTGATGATTACTACTGATTTTCTACTTTTAAGATAATTTAAAAGTAGAAAGCAAAAAAGACGGTGAGAATTTAGTAATTCAATTAAGTTCGGTAGGTAATGATCGAAACGTTCAAGAAGAAAGAGAAAAAATTCTTTTTCACACATTTTTTGCTTAATTCCGATGAATGCAACAGGGTAGTCCTAAAAGGATTGACAATAGATTATTCCGCCGATGAAATCAAGAAAGAGCTAAAATCGCAGGATATCTCAGTATTAAAAGTTAGGAAGCTGCAGAGAATGCATGATGGAATGGCACTATTTTTACCTGTCTTCTATGCTGAGACTCCCCGCATGGAAGAGGGAAAGAAAATATGGCACATAAAATACATCTATGATATGAGAATTACTGTTAAGCCCTATAAAGGCAGGCCCGGATCTACGTAATGTTTTAATTGCCAAAGGTACGGGCTCACGCAAACAGCGTCATAACGAACTTAGATGTGTTAGATGCATTGAAAAGCACAAATCATTCGAATAGCCACACTTGAAAAAGAAAGAACGTGTTGCCCAGTGTGTAGTCTCTAACGGATTGCACGCTGCGTGCAGCACTGACTGTCCTAAAAGACCCGTAGACATTTGGAAAATAAGAAAAATCACATCTAGTGCAATGATAGAAAAGGAAAATCCAAATACCAGATCAACAATCAACCAATCAGAGACAAGCACGGGACAAAACTCCTAAGCTGTTACGGCAGCTCTCAAAAATTCCAAAAATAATAACGCTAAGCTAAAAATAAGACCTAAAGAAACTCAGAATAAGGAGGATAACAATATTGAAGGTTTCAACATTTTTATCAAAAATTTATACACGCTTTCATTATAAAACTTCCGCCGAGAAAATGGACAAGTTTAAAGTGCACAGTATATGACTAATTACACCCGTCACAGCACAGCATCTCACATAAGGCATATTATTTATGCCAAATTTATGTTTTTTAATTGCAGTGGGATCAAGAATGAACTCACTGAACTGAGAAATTATGCAATACATCACAGTCTGAATATGGTGATGCTAACCGAAACACACTTAAGACCCACAGATACTGTTAAAACTGCAAATTTCGACATTTTTAGGATTAACGAAATTCACAATAAAATCAGAGGCACCGCCATTGTTGCAAAAAGATACTGCTGCAAAGCCTAGAAGCTTATGCCTATATTTTTAAAAGCAAAGGATGTGGAATACTTAATCGTCTCGGTTTATAAACCTCCAGGAACGCAGCTAAACACACAAGATATGGACTTCTTAGCAAGACGCGGTTATCCCACCATACTTGCCTGTGACCTAAATTATAAAAATACTAATTGGAACTGTAGAATAAACAATCAAGACGGTATTACTCTCTATAACTATATCCTAAATAATAACGTGCAACCTTTCGCTCCAACTGATCATACTTACATTCCTACCTACCATAGAAATTCCGATATATTAGCTATCTTAGATATCATGCTTACTTTCAATATCTGGCAATAACCATATATCTACATGGATAACGACTTATTCTCGGATCACCTCCCAGTTCGCTTTACCCTTCACGGTTTGCGACATGGATTGCCTCCCATTAGAACGCAGACAAACTGGGAGCAATATAAAAGTTATATAAATGAAAATACCTCCCCCTCTACTAATTTAAACTCTAAAGGAGAAATTGACACCAATATCACCAATCTCAATAATAAAATACAAGCTGCAATTAAAAATGCTCAATATATGAGGAACGAGGATTTTACGTTACCCTATCATATTAGACTGGAAAGACTAAAGAAATTAACACAGAGAACGAATTGCCCCCAAGATAAAAGGAATTTCAACAGATGCAATAGGGAACTAAGAAACGTGATGATTAATTACCGCGACGATGCATGGAACAATTTCGTTAGCAGCCTTTCTCATACTGATCATACAGTCTGGAAAATAAGTAAAGCTCTAAAGAAAGAGGAAACTACAATGGGACCAATTAATCATAACAACCGAAGTATTCGTATCATTGAAGAAATTGTAAATATCTTCGGGAGCGATTACGGAGATCTATTTACTACGAACAATTTCCCTAAACCCAAAGGTGCGAATACTGCAAATCATGTTTCAAACTTTATTTCCTTAAACTAAAATCGTAACTTCAACCCCACTACTCCAAGACAAATTCAAGATATTATCAGTCAGCTCAATCCGGAAAAAGCTGCAGGTCATGATGGCTCTTTAAAATTTGAATGGAAAAGGCATAGTTCTCATAACGAAAAATTTTAATGCTTGTTTGAAACTAAATTATTTCCCAATTACATGCAAAGACGGCACAATCACGTGCAATTATCGTTCAATAAGCTTGCTTCCTGCCTTAGCGAAAGTTTTTGACAGAATCATCATCTCCAGGATTAAAGAAATTATAGTAAATAAAAAACTCATGAAAGACTTCCAGTTCGGATTCAGGCCAGGATTTTCCACAGTGCAACATGTTACAAGAATAGTAGAACACATCGGCGGTTATCTTAACAAGAAAGAAACAGTAGCTGCCCTCTTTTTGGATATAGAAAAAGCATTTAGCAAGGTTAGGCACCTTGGCCTCTTTGTCAAACTTATCAATTATCAGCTCCTTCCCGAATTAATTATACTTCCAATTATTTAGACAGACAAATACTGTCAAGTGAAAACCAAAGCCACTCTATCAGTCAAAAAATTTATTCAGGCTGTTTACCTCAGGGAAGCTTAATTTTGCCTATTTTATTCACTCTTTATATAAACGACTTACCTATTATCCCTAACTCGCTTTTAGCGTGTTATGCGGATGATACTGCGTGTTATGCGGTTTATACTTGTGTAGTTCCATTAATCCACATCGAGCAAAGGAAAAGCTTCAGAAAGCTGCAGATATCCTCATGCAATGGTTTAATGCTTGAAAAGTCAAAGTAAACGCCACTAAATCCTATGTCATTTTCTTCCGAAAGTCGACAGTATTAAGGTAAACGGCTTTTTAGTTTCCAAAGTTAAGTGTGTTAAATATTTAGGAGTACAGATGGACGAAAAACTTACCTTTAGGCCTCACATCCTTCACATCAGAGATAAAAAGCTTTCATGGCAATATATAAATTGTTAGGTAGAAATTCTAAATTGCACTTAAACATAAAGACGATAATTTATTTCTATGCCATCAGGCCTATAATACTATATCCAGCTCCAGAATGGGCGGCAACATTAAGGTCAAATAAACAGTTACTACAGAATACAAAACAGCATATTAAGAGTTATTACAAACTCCCCATGGTTTGTAAAGAACTCTGTTATTTATTATAGTTTGAAAATTTTACCGCTAGATAGTGAAATTCTAAAATTATCACAATTTGTTTAACCAGTGTGACAAACATGATAATGAAGCTTTGAAGAACATCGGGAATTATGACTATTTAATCAACCAGCGTTTCAAGAGACCACAAACGGTACACAATAATGAAAAATGGTGACCAGTGTAAATAATGTATATATTTAATTTTTTTAAATTTTAATTCACTTTTCTACTTAGTTCATTTACTCCTGGTAAAACAGAAGAGAGAATTTATCGCCGTCAAAGCAGGTATAGACTTTGATTTGTATTATGTGTGCGCACTCAGAAACGCTATTCTCCGATTGTTCGAAAGAACGAACAGTCGTTTCAAAGCACCGCCCACTTCGTTTAGGACATGCGTAACATTACGATATCCAGACCTCGTCGAGACTTCACAACAGGTGGACGCTGTTGCCGTAACGCTTCAAGATTTGTCAATATACTGCTTATAATTGCTATATTGCCACAAAATTTGATCAAACGCAACATTGGAGATGCAACACGGCTGTGTACATGTATTCCAAATTTATAGACTTCGATGTTTTTCATTTAGGATTCCAAAAGAACAAAATAGAGATGTAAAGACCTCTGGGTCGTATACCACTTACATGAAATATGTCCTAAGACCGAAGAAGACTTCGTTAGACAGCCAGAGTTCCTACCAGCGCGCGTTTGCCTTTGGGCTACGTCTCTCTCTAAGCTATTATTACGCTTGGCTCTTTCAGGCCCATGATAGCTTCGCCTGCGCAATTGAGATTTAGGGGCCAACTACTTAGAATCCTGATAGCTTCGGCTATATCTTTTAGTTAAGCACTAGTTATTAATTTAGTTAATAGCTTTAATTCCTATTAATTTGAGTTCAAGCCCAAGTGGAGGCTTTGCTGTACGCTCTGAAATAGGAGCCGACTGTTTTGATCTTTATTTTGAGAAATAAAGGGTGATTAACCCTTCTTGAGTCTTACGTCTCTGTTCACACACTGAAGCGATTACTCACGAGCAAAACAATGCACCGACGCGAAAGAGTACCGTCACAGCACTGTAGCAGGTCAACGACACACTGTTCACCCACTCAAGCGATTATTCGCTTATTGGTGTACAAGGTTCCTTCTTTTCACTTTGATACTTTTTAAATTTGAGTGGCATATTGGTGTTTAGCAGAGATGACTTTTCCTGCTATTACCTGTTCAATGAGGAAGTCCCTTAAAGGGCATGACTTTTGAAGAAAACCGGAAGGAATTTCTCCGTGTGAGAGGAAACTTAATCGGACAAAGAAGAATAGAAAGCATTTTGCTTTCGGAGAGACGAAATGAAAGTCCTTGCGAAACCAGAGGCGAGTCGACAGATTCTGAGCTGCGAAGAAAGGGGGTGTCAAAGAAGGCGTCGTCAGAGCGTGGTTGGGCTGCATCACATGCGGTGTGCACGTTGCTTCATCATTCCGGGCAAAGCTAATTTTCCTCTGTATCAAACATCTCCAATAGCGAGTGAGGTAATTTCAACTTCTGCAAAGGGGATTTCAAAATTTCAGCACATTTTTGCATGAAGTCTCCTAAATCTTTATCAGAAAAAGCATGCACGGAACGAAGAGGGTACTTTCTGCGGCAGTGAAATAGTAGCAGGTTGAGTTTTCCTATTATTTGTAACAATACAGGAAGTTTCTTCATTCTTAACCAGACTTAGTTTCTTCGAAGATGACGATTTTTGCATTTTTCCAGTCTTTGGAGTTGACTTGGCGAATCATTACTCATTATCAACTCATGCTTGAGTATGGTTCTTGCAATGATGTCACACCATTTTTTAATATTAATTATTGAATACCAAAGAATAAGGGTATGGAAATGGATCTTAATTTTTTTTAAATGGGTGCATTCTGTTGCTTATTTTCTGTGTATTCATGCCGGTTATATGAAGTAGTTAAATGTATGAAAGGAAAATAATAATGCTTATAGCACGGATAATTCTGAATACTCCTAAATAAGTTATGCATATAAGCTGAAAAATCATTCACTGGGAAAAATAGTTTGTACTAAGATCTTAATCAAGAACTTATTTATTGCGAAACGTTTTCGTAAATTTGATCACTTTTCAAAACAATTTCTCCCAGAGACAGGTTACAAGCAGTGGCGTGAGGTAGGTTTTCATGCAGGGTGTGCAGACAACAACAACAACAATAATAATAAAACCATAAAAATGTACATTAAACACTTCTTTAAATTTTTATCATTCATTTGTACACAAAATGCATACGTCTATTCGTATTATTAACAAAATCATCAATTACATGATCATAAAACTCTGGTTTTGACTGTAATAAGTGTAACATTTCTTTTTCTATTGTTATTAGAGATAAATTGCTTAATCTATCCTGACTCATTGAATTGCGTGCATAATTTTTTACTCTTTTCGATGCTGAAAATGATCTCTCCACAGAAGCAGTTAAAAATGGAATTGTACAAATTAAATGTGCCAATTTATTTACTTCGCTTAGGGCATCTGTCAAATCATTCAGCATTATATGCTGAATAAATTTCGATAAATTCATTTTTCGTGGTATGACTCACTACGATAAAAACAGCATAATTCATTGGTTAGCTTTACAAAATCGAAATATTTTGCATAGGCGTTCTTTAACGAATTAAGTCATTCATCCGGAAATTTACTTTGATATTTCTTAAAAAAGCTGAAATTCAATAGTTCAAAAAATTTGAACGAATTTAGTTTTTTAAAACGGACATCTAACTAACAATAAATAGTGTCCATTATTTCATAATATAAATTTTTAAAATGTTGGTCTTTGTCTACACTTGAGTTTTGTCAATTTACACGACGTTTTTTTTTAATTTGGGGGACCCACTACAGAAATAGTCTCTTCATAAACTTCACCAAATGCAACAGAAGTTCACATATTTTAAATTGCATCTTTTACTTCCTCTACTTTTTGACTAGAATATGCTATATCTAAGTTAGTTTTTTGTAAAATATCAAATAGAACATCAGTATAACTAAACATTTTGGCAAAAATGTTTAGCAGAAAATTACCGTTAAATTCTTCAAAAAACATGTGATAACTCTTTGCAATATTAATTGTATCGTTATCCCAGCCTTCTGGATTCTCAATAATATTTTCAAATAAATCAGATAGACCTTGCCTTTCGCTTCCTATAGTATTTACCAAACGAGGTGAATAATTCCAACGTGTTGTAGATAATTTTGGAAATTTTCTTTTAATAATTTCATTTAAAACATGATTTCTTTTTGTAGACACCGAAGAAAATGAAGCTATGCCAGAAATTAATGCAAAAAATAATTTAAAATCTTTTATAATCAATACAGATTGCGACAGAACTAAATTGAGTACATGTGCGCAACCCTGCACAAACATAGCTTTTGGGAAAATGTCTTTTACTTTTTTCTGCGTCCCATTCAACGCTTCTGCCATGACTGCCGCCCCATCGTACGTTTGAGCAATCAGTTTATTCTCACACTCCCAACTCAAAATCGTTTCTTGCACAACATTACACAAAGCTTCCGCTGAACGATCGCCACTAACATCTTTAAAAAAAATCTTTCCACTGGTGCACTATAATTATTAACATATCGTAGCACAACCGATAATTGCGATTTGTGAGATATGTCAGATGTTTCATGCAGCATAATAGCAACGAATGGCGTTTCTTTTACTTCATTTCTAATTTCTCAATTTACAATGTTTTTTATCGATGCAATAATATCATTTTGTATTCTATTAGAGGTTCTAGAAAATACGGTTGCAGTTCTTAGATGGGTTGCTGAAAGGTCATCATATTTACTAATTAAAGTTATTAATTCTATATAATTTTCTAGATTATGGGAATTTATATTCTCATTGTGTGCACGAAATGCATCTTCTTGTTTTGCTAAGTAACAAACTACAACCATTAATCTCTTGAGAATATCTCTATTTCTTGTTACTTTTTCATTGTGTTGAACAATCGATGAAGCCTTTTGTTGATCTAACATTAAATCTATACCAAATGCTTTTAATAGTATTACGGCATTTATGTGAGATTGTGTTTTTTCATGTTTCTTTGCAGCTTCGTGGAGATGATTTAAATCATTGTAGCCTTGTTTTGTCCAATTATTCTTATCCTTTTCAATTACAACAAAAAGTAAACATGGCCAGCAATACAACTTATTCAATTCACTACAACCGGTTAACCATTTAAATTTTTCATACATAGATTTTTGAAAATGTCGTACACACTGTTATCCTTTAATCTTAACGTTTTGCGATAGAATAATATCTGACATCGGTCTACTTGATTTAATTATTTCGTTTTCTGTTGTAACGTCTCGTCTCGAAAATGGATTTTCTAATAAATCTTTATTTATTGAGAGATCTGAGTTCTTCATTATGAAATGGGTTATTTATTATGAATATAAATTTAAAGAATAAAATAAATAAAATATTTACCTACGAGTAATCGAGGTATAACTATAAAACCAGCTAAACTTATGAGAATTCTACTAGCACAGAAGCAAAAATCATGTCTTGTGTTGTATGGTGTCATATGGCGGCGAAAAAGAAACGCTTCGGGCTTCCACGAAAAACTTATATTTTCAGCAAACATAGCACCACACGGCGCCCGCCGCTGCGTTGCCTCATCATCAGCCTGATGACATCAGGATGAGTCATCAGGATGCTCATTGGTGCCGACAAACCGAACGTCTATTCCACGTGCAGAGGATTTCACTGCACGCTGGCACAGTAGAACGAACTGTTTCTTGTTCGGTCAGTGGATTAAATTATATTTATTAATTGTTTTTAACATTTGGAAATCATATATTCTGCGAAAACCATCTTGACAATTTTTAAAAACAAAACCAGGAATACGGTGTTACAGATCTAACCTATATACTGTCTGTAAGACACAATAAATGGCAAAATTTGGACTGTTCTGTTAAAATTCGTTTCTTTTTTGTCTAACAAAACAAAATTGTTTTTCAGCGAATTATTTCTATAAATATAATACATCACCGAAATTACTTTACCACTCTAAAACATTTCCCTTTATATTGATGAAATACTTCTTTTATAGTTCCATAAAAACAAAATCTTACAATATATAAATTTAAACAATAACCGTCTGCAAAATCGTATGGCCAGTTAATCAGTTAAAAAACCAAAAGCGCTTCAGCACGTAAGTCCCCGCTCTAATACAACGTTTAATAAACCTTACCTTCGGATGATTCTGAATGCCAAGTGCAGGAAAAATAACTGCACTTGCCTCAGTGCTATAGTATGCTATGCTTCTCCAGTAGCCCATAAAGCGTGATTTTCTATTAGAGCGCAGTGCGTACACGTCAAAACTTCCTATGTTCGTTTGCTTTTGAACACGCTACGTAGTGCAGCCCCTAGTACCGCACGCACTGCAGGAATACAAGCATCCAAATCAACATAATATCTGAATATATTATAAATAATATTTATTATATACCATATAAAGATATGTAAACATAGGTGCAGAAAACTATTGTCTCTTATAATTTTGCCAGGGTGTGCAGTGCACACCCTGCACATATGGACCGCACGCCACTGGTTACAAGGTATTTCTCCCGCCTTCTTTGCATGCCTTCGTGGTGTAGTAGTCAGCACGCTCGACGCGTATTCGAGAGGTACGTGGTTCAAGTCTCGGCGAGGACATTGTTCAATTTTTCAACTTCCTGCATACAAATATCCTGATGTCTCTACAAGGTTTGCTTAGGTATATATATTTTACTTCAGATTTCAATTCATAGCTTGCACTATTATTATCACATTACAGAAAAGACTGAAAAAACGAAGATTATGTCACAGTTAATGTTTTGTGTTTGTTAGCACATTACAGCATTATTTAAAATGTAACTGTGCATCACGATCTCTCAGTTTCATATCGCTTTTAACTCAAATTTGCGACATTAATTGTAGGGTCACGATGAAAATTTAAACTAAATATACCTTACTCCAAGAATATCTACATTTCTAGTAAGATTTTAGGTTCAAAGCGTACTCTAATAAACTTGTTTATTAATATTATTTGGTTTTTAATATTATATCTAATTTATGGGGCACTATTTATATACTTTGAAGGAATATTCCACTCAATATGTCATGCTCTAAACGAGATAAAAATTTACAATCTTTACATTATTTTGAGAGATCATTTAATTTCCCATATTATTTAATCACTCTGGGTATAAATATATATATATATACTAGCGGAAGTACTCGATGTCAGTTAAGTTACATTAAGAGTAATGCATCTAACAACAGAGAGAACGGTACCGCTGTAATCCTTCTCTAATAATGATGCCAAAAATACAATTCGTAGTCATACATTTTTCAGTCTGATGCGGTATATAACCCATATAACTTCGGGATATAAAACATTGTATTATATATAGAATTAGAATATCTCAGAAAGGACGTAATAAAGTTCAGGAAGAATGTTAAAACGATATGATACTAAATTTGCCTTAGGTGATTTCAAAGCAATATAAAATGATAGGATAGTGCGAAATAATAACAAATTTGTTCTAAAGTGACATTTATATAACGCCATTCTTAGATGTATTCGTCACATCAACAAACATTTGCATCGGGGCGAAAGTGATTCGTTTGATTTGTTTTATTTAATTATGGGAAAGCACTTGAGGTCTATCTGCCTAATTTGAAGGCATTTCAAATGGTTAATTGAAAGCTTCGTGGAAGGCGTTTCAAAGGAAACTGCTGGTATATACGTTATACATGAGGAAAACCATAAAAACGCCGATGCAGCTAGACCGTTAGTCAGGATTCGAAGACCGGACCGAATAATACAGGACCGTACAGAAAAATTTTTTTTTCGTACAACGCTGCCATTGCTTTCTTTGAAATCCTTGTGTTTATTAATTAAAAAATTTGTTAAAGTTCGAAGTCAATTAAATTTGTCAAACTATGAAATGATTATAAAACAAATTCCAAATTTCAAATTTGGGCTTCCAGATCACAAATTTATTTATATATTTATACAATCATATTTGTATTATATAAATATATAAATTTATTTATGCATCCATATTTGGGTGGAAACGTTCAATATTCAAAATTTGATGTCTCTAGGCACCGCTGTTTCATCACACTGCGAGAAACATACATACATTTATGCAGATCCTTCATTATTTAACTTCTTTAAATATAATATTTGGTGGCAACAGTTTGAAAAGTGAAACAACGCTTTTTAATACATCTACGCAAAATGCCAAAACGAAATGAATAGCCCTTCCGTGCAAATTGCCCCTTTGAACTAATAATCATAATAATGAATTAAGAAGTTTGTTAAAAATCATCAAAATAAGGATTAATGCATTCAATTAAATCAATAGGTTAGAAAGTATCATAAAATATTAAAATTTTAAAATAGGGATTGATAGTGATACGTAAACTAATTGCGTAAAATAATGTAAATATTAACTATGGCTTGATTGCCAGTGACCTGTGAACTGGTAATTTAGCTTATGTATTTTCGTTGATCAACTGCGTTGATAGGCGCCGATGTTCCTCAGGTTTAATTTTAACTTAAAATTCTATTTAAATTCAATGTAATGTTCGACACCACTGACCTGTTTGTTGATCTTAAGTGCCAATGAATGTATAAGTATCTAATGAATAAATTCAGATGGTGTAATTTAAAATACTTGTAATTATGAGTTTATCCAACATATATAATTTGTAATATATTAAATGGACCATTATTATTATTATTTACAGCATTATTTTAAGTAATAATCGATCCATATAATACTGGATATATCCTAAACAAAGTACACAAGTTTTTGTTTAAGTTCCATTCATTAAATATACTAATATTTACGATCAATTAAATATCTAGATCTCAAAACACCGTTCCTCTTTTAACGTGTTTTTGCGATGAATAATTAATAGGGATTTTAATTACAGTTTTGTTTTTATACACTTGAAAGGTTTGAAGATCATTAAAAATAAGTGCCTCGTTTAGAACCAGTAGTTTAAAATTCGTTTAAAGATAAATTTTCAAATAGTAAAAGAATAAAAGTAAATTTGTCTTATTTGCAGAGCAGAGTAGTCTTTCAAAATACATTCACTTTACGCAGTAAATGTCAAGCACTGTAAAAGAAAAAGACCTTTCAGTCCACAGATATTAAATTAAGCACATAGAGAGACTTGTTTTGGTGGTTTATTAATACACATGTAACTTGCACAAGATAACGAATACTGTAATCTCAAATTATTCTTACCGCTTACTATTTTTTTCTTTTCAGTTCGCTTTTGAAGTTACTTATAAAACCTCTATTTTGTTCTAACTATTAAACCAGATGGGCCTTAGCCCAGAAAGGCCATTAGTGTCGAAATGGGCTTTTGCGTCGAATCAACTTAAATGCTCGAATCGCTTTTCAAATTGTAGCCACCAAATATTATCCTCACCCCCTGCATTATATTTAAAGAAAGTAAATAATGAAGACATGAACGCATGTATCTTTCTCGCATTGTGAGAAAATAATGGTACCTAGAGTCATCAAATTTTGAATAACATAATCCTCCATCCGAACATAGGTACCTGGAAGCCCCAATATGGAATTTATTTTATTGTCTATTTCATATTTTGTAAAACGTTAGCGAAGTTTTGATTAAAAACTCGACAATTTCAAAGCGAGCAGTGGCAAGCTGTAGGGAATAAAATATTATGATGGTCTGCGCGGGAGACTGTCTATTAGAAATTCTAAAGATATGTTGTTAAGCACAATGTGGCGTTATCCCAAATGCCCTCAAAACATGCATGTGTCTGTAAATGAAAAAAAAACCGTTCTGGCGTAATATAAAATCTGAAAACTTTAAGATTTTTTATTTTTTTAGTTATTTTTATATTAATAATAGTTTTACATGACAAAACAAAATTGAGCTAGCCGGATTTATACTTTGAAGTAGAAATAAATCACCATTGCGGCAGCTTCAGGAAGCTAAAGTTAATATCTAACTTTCAACCAGTTAATGTCTAAAATTCAAGATATATGGAGAAAAAAAAGGTAAAAAATTAGAATATTTATAAACAACGAAGGCTTTTCTTAAAGTTTTCTTTAGGTTTCTGGTTGAGTTAATATCTAAATTTCAAGATACATGAAGAAAGAAAAGGGAAAAAATTAAAATATTTACAAACAACGAAGGTTTTCAAAGAATATATATGGAATAAGTGGCGAAATACTCTTAAAATGAAAATATTCTGACTGAGAATATAAGTGAAGAGCAAATAAAAAAAACAGTATGATGGAAAAGGTTTCTTCATTTTTCAGATAGCTTTATTGATTTCTTTTAAATAAAACATATTTATGAAACAAATTCTGTGACCTGAAAATAAGCTAAACGTTCAATAAACTGAAAACAAGTTTTCAAACTACCTTTTCTTGACCAGTCATATTTATGGCAGATTTCTGGCAATCGAATGCCTCCCTTTTTCTTATTTTTCTTCCATACGGTACTTAAAGTACCTTTTGTTGCGTTTGAAAGTAGTTGAACTTAAATGTAAAATACACAAATTAATGAAGAATGTTTCAGCATATATAGCCAGTTTAAGCTGTACTGACGTGTTTTCAATCCGATCAAAAAGGTTATGGCTAAGCATTAAAATTTCACTTCAAATACGTGTCATTACATGAAAAGAGACGAAAAATTTGTAAACGCTTTAATTTTATAGCAAGATAGGCACCTGCGTTAATAAGAATTTTCATAAACGTAAGAAAATGAGAATGTTTAAAAATCCACCTGCTGATTAAATATAAAACACAAAATTTCTGAAATTCAGCAGACATTTTAAACTGATGTCGTCGAAATGTTTCTATTTTGTACTGGTTGCACGGCAGTTTCCCAAAAGTCTAAAGCAAATTCTCTTCACAGCAAAACTGTCGGTGATTCAGAAACTCGCCAACAGATGGCTCTATTCGATCATATATCATCGATGAGAAGGCGAGGGAGGATACAGATGCTGAGTAGAAACTTCTACTCTTGGAACTCCGAGAAGCTTTGTTACAACTTTTCCCGTCTTGTCAACGATGCGCTGTCAAGTGTGAGCGGTATTTTTCCGCAAAAGCCAGCTGCTGTCATCGAAAGGTAAGTGGATACTATATATAGGAAAAGTATTTAAAGTTATTTTTGTGTTTTGGATATTAAATAGATGAGTAATGATTGGCTAAAGAAAAAAATTTAGATTTCATTTAATTTCTTTCTAGAGTAACTAAAATAAAACTTTATTATTTATCTTCCTAAAGGTTGCTGTATCGTGCCAATGTATTGTTTTTATGCATTTGAAAAAAAAAGATACGTTTTAGAACTAAAACTATGTCAAAGACCGTTGTTCTTCTTACTTATTTAGTATTTTGAAACTTTTTAATTTTGCGTTTCACTGATTTCTGTTTGTGTTTATACGTAGAAAAATCATTTTAAGAGTATTTTCATAGTATTAAATAGTGTTTAACAATGTATTTAATGCCTTTCCATCACAGACCCAGTTTTCAGATTTTTTTTCTTCTCTTAGAAACGTAAATTTAGCATTTAATTAAAAAATGAAAAATAAAGGAATATAAATCTATGTACAGTTATAAAAACAATCTTCATAAATCATTCAGAACTCTTTTGTTTATTTTAACGAATGATGTTAGGTATTAGTTGTTTAAATAATGAACTTCAAATCATGGGCATCAAGAACGTTTTATGGCATCTGATAACAAGTGTAGGATGTAATTAATTTAAAAAAATTATATTGTTTTTGAAAATCAGAATTTTCTGATCATTTTAATTAAGATTTATTGTTTAGTTTTTGAATAAGAAATTCAGACCTTTTTATCTCTTTCCATGTTAAAATTCAAAATGAAAACGGGAATAAATTTCTACTCTCATAAATGTTTTGCATACCCAGCTATGCATGCAGACTGCGTGAAAATAAAGCTTAGTATCCATAATTACACTTGGAAAAATTAGCATTTCGACTAGTCATTATTAACAGCTACCATTTAAATATCATTTTCTGGCTGAAATTAAACTTGGAGTTTACAAAAACTAATTAATAATAAAAAACTCAATACATTTTCCGAATAAGTATTTTCGTGAAAGATTCACACCGTCGATACTAAATTATCGGAAAAATCACAGATTTGTTAACAATTAATCGTTTCTTAAACATCAAATAATTAGTTATGATGTATAATTAGTCTGAAAACAAAATTTCCTACTATAAATCGTTTGGTATTCGGGGAATACATGCTTACATTCTCCTTACTAATAAATGAATATGAAACTATATCTTCATTCGGAATCGTGTTGCAATGAATTTTAATCGTATGGTAAATTTTAATAGTATATCGAAAGTAACATAAACCGTGTTAAAATAATCGCAGAAATAACCTGTTTGCGTAGAATTCATTTCAAATTTGCATCAAAGTAAAATTTTGATTGGGCAGAATTCTAAGATATACCTATTAAGGACATTTTAATAACTCTAAGATATACCCATAACAGGATTTTAACGTAATACTTTGGTTACGCACTTAACAAAATTTTTCGAAAAATGAATTTTCACTATTTAATGCTCCTTAAACGAACTTATGTCATTCCTATGAAGAAGAATTGCAAGTAGCAGTACAAATATTTCGTTGCATATTGACAAACGTTAGTGCTATAGAAAAAAATCGAGACAGTTTAACAGATAACATACATTTCTAAAATGTCTAAAATGCATTAATTGTAAAAAGTTTGCTTTTTCCTTTCAAACTTCGAACTCGTCCTTCAGGCAACGGAGAGCAGAATTCGGAACCGTACAGATATTTTAATATTTTTTATAATCGAAACTCTGACATATTTCTGAGAAGAACGTGATCGTCTCTCTCTATTCAAGCTAAATCTAACTGTTTTCTGATTGAAGTGAAATCAGTATTATTCAGAATTATGAGAATATTGGTAATTTTTCTGCTTTTATTACGATAAATATTTGATTAAATTTTTTTCTAATGACCATGCAAAACTAATGTTAGACACTGATGTTATTACACATTATATTTCTTTAAGTATCTTTTTGTTTAAAATTGCGTAAATTTTATTTATTCATATTGCTTCGATCTACTCAAAGTATTTTTTTTGTCTTACGTACTGCTATGCAATTATCAGAGTATTTTGTTTGAAAGAAAAATATTAATTATTTTCAATTGTATGCATAAATATAATCAATTATAAACAGTGTTATGAAATAACTTTTAACTCTTCATTATAAAGTAGCCATTTAAAAAGGAACACTGTGGTATTCATAAATAAAATCTATGTATACCGAGTAGTTGAAAATACACTCATAACTCCGTACTCCCTTCGAAATAATTCAACTCCAACTTTCATTTGCGTTGTAACATATCGGATTCTTTCAAGGGAAAGACTCAAGACTTCAAATTATGTTTAAATATACATTTAAAATAGCAATCTCGTTTAATTTTTGTTATTGCTAACTGGAGCATTAAAAAACATGATCGCTGCCAAAAAGAAACAGAATATTTGAGAAAAATCTATTTTGTTTCAGTCTATGTCCAAAAGATGAAAAATAAAATGTATTAATAACTCGATGATAAATTGCAGCAGGAGTGCCTAGTTTTTTGCGGTCTCGGATTGCGTTGACCACAAAGATGTTCCAAGAACCGCATACTATTATACGTTTTACTAAATTGTACATTTTTCGCCGAAAAATGTAACTTGAATGATTAATTCGCATTTATTTTCATTCTTTATATTGTTTAATTTTATTTGGATATAAAACATTTTAGTTGCGTGAATGATACTTTCTTTCGATACTTAAGGCAAAGCTTGCTTAATTGTTTCTTATGCGTTACTTATTTGGCTAACAGATTGAGATGAAGCGTACGAGGCTATCTTAATTGCAGGGATGCTTCTGAGGAGGTCTTAATAAAAGAAACTGCCTCGTATCTGAATTCGTGCTAAAAAGATAGTAACAAACGGTAAAAGAAAAGTTACGATGCCAAAAGGACAATTAAAAACACACAATTTACGTATGAAGTAGAGGTTGCTTCTCCGAATACAAATAGGCAACTAAAATTAGCATAAAACGCAATCTCACCGTGACACCACAATGCCTAAAAGGCGGCATGCCGAACCTATTCGTCAGTTCGCAACTACTACTGGTTCCGTATAATCAGAGATAGCCGAAGCGGAAAGCATGTGCCGAATACCATTTACACGAAAAAATGCATAAGGATTTTCGGAAACTTTGCAAGCTGGTGCAATCCGCTGCTGCGAGAGTGTTGAATGTGCATCGTAGTGTCAACAACAGTCTGTAGAATCGTAGACAAAGGGTCAAAAATCCTTGGGTCTGGACGGCAGAGAATTACCACAACGGCAGACGATCGCTTCCAGTTGCTATATGCAAGACACGGTGGATCACTAACAGCACGACAGCTGGCATCGCATCTCTCTGCTGCTGGAGTATGGTTTATCATACCCAACTTTCATATATTTGAATAAAAAGAAATAAAGGGTGACTTTGCTTTAGCAAGCTGTATAAAATATAATAAAAACCTACTAAATACGAGTTTAATGATTCAAACATACCAGGAGATTTCTTACCCAACACGGCGTCAATATCGCTGAGATACGTCATTGTCAGAACTCAAGGCCACAGTAGTGAATCCGAAATTCCGTTGTTTACGTTGAACGTAAATGCAGTTTATGGAGAACAATATTTGGTTAACAGGTGTTCTTTATATAAAATACTTCTCAGGAATGTCGCATCTTACAAGAAGGATAACTTGGCGAACAATTACTCACTTAGAAACAAGCAAATAGTTAATTTCTTACACGTGTCTGATAGTGTAACTTTTCGATCATAGAACCAATTACAAATTTCCAGGATGTTAGTAGAATGTCAGGTCAAGTTCACCCAAGTGAAGCAGCAGAATTCGATGAGACCTCTATCCAAAATAATACATCGAAACCGAGCAAGAAAATAACTTCTCTGCGGAGGAAGGTTTCTAGTTTACAAGATGAAACGGCAGAGCAGACTGTATAGTGTTAGGACAGACTGTCTGCGATACCAAATGGCTCGGGTTCAAATCCCGGAGAAGACATAGATGTAAAAAATTGCCTCTCTCTTTAAAGGAGGTGCGGTGGTCGCCTATTAGGTGCCTCCACAATAAAATGGCCACCACTTCTGGCCTTAGTAGTGGCCATTATCGTTATAGGCAAGTGCCCGTCATTCGAAAAAGAAAGATCCAGTATGAAAAACCAGTTTCATCAGTATGGTTTGTATGTATGTACAGCTGTAAATTGTTGTTCTCTCTTTACTGTAAAGCATAGTACGCTGCAGAGGAACTGGGCGATGCATATCACATTATGATAGTAGTCAACAGCATCGCGTTTTCTGCACAGACAACTGAAGATTCTGTATGGGTTTAACTGATTTTATTTAAGCTGTGGTCTCGATGTGTAGACAAAAGACTGTACTAGAACCAGTAAGTGCAACAACAAACTAAGACTAACCATACTGTCCAGACAGGTCAAAGAAATTTGAAAAAATAATAAAACAATTATACATAATATTAACTTGACAATTGAAACAATTATACATCATATTAACTTGAAAAATTCCAGAAAATTAGGGTCTAGGAATAATGTAACAAAAACGGTTTAAAAGAAAACAACGAAAACTTATACTTTAAATGGGTTTAAGGAATAATCCCTTTTTCGCTTAGATTTGAACACATACTAATTGAACTTCATAAAGTAATTTATTTTTATGGCCTAGGCAGATGCCTAAAATGTATGGATATATATACTTATATATATGTAATGATATTGGAAAGCTGAATTGCACCGATATTGATCCATAGAGAAAAGCAAACTTGGCAGCCGAGGCAAGTTAAATATTCATTCTTATTTCAATTGACATTTGAAACCGCAATTCATTTGGATTCTATTCATATTTCAAAACATTTTTATACGTAATAGCTCTGCGATAAAACGAGAAGCAGCGAGCTGTAGTTTAGCTACGCCGAGGTGCAGGAAACAAATACGCAGTTATAAAATACGGAAGTTTATTGAAAATTTTAAGTTTCGAATCAATGTTATGTAAAAGTCATATAATGTGAATTATTCTCGAAATGACGCAACCCAGGAAACGCTATTAAGCAATTCGTATTTTTAGAACAGAGAGGTGAAGTATCCAAATTAAAATGATAAAATTAAGAGATTATTGCTAATTTAAGTTATAATTTTGATCTATATATACGAGCAGAGATCTAATCAAGATTACATTCCGTCGCAGTTAGTTTAGCTTCGTCTACAGAATTTATGTTTTGTAACATGTAAAGTGCATCATCAATTTCCAAGACATTAAAAAAAATACATGAATGAATAAACAACAACATCTTTACACTCAGAACTAGTAATATAAATGTTAGTTTCATTGTTTTAGGAAATAATTCATCGAAATATGTATCATGTGGTTTTAGTTGATTGTAAAGATTTTCTTTTTTATGCTATCAAATATTTTCTTACTTATTGCACAATCTGTAACTTGAATACTACTTAATTGACCGTTGGTAATCAAGAATGTCCTATAAAATGTTTAAACTCCAATAAGAGAAGTAGAACACCAGCCAGGATACAAATATTACAATGTATGCAACAAACTTTTTGGATCCAAATGAGCATCACATCTCCATAAAGAGAACGTAATGGGGAAAAAAATTTATTTTGTGCCTCAAAAATTTAAGCGGTGAATTGATGATTTCGACAGGAACAAGTATGCGCAAACGCACGTACTTGTACGCAATCTGCAGTGGCGAACTGATGGGAACAGGGATGTTTCGGGACATTGGATTTTGCTGTAAGCTAGATCTATCAACGATGGGTTCCTTTTAAAGAATGCTAATGTTCGCTGTCATAAAGCTTTTTATCGGAAGACTGGAGCAAGAAATCGAGCATATGAAGTAATCCGATTGAGCATGCATGGAACTCTCTTGCCATTCGGCCAAGGCCTACTATGGTTTGAGCTACTATGATCTTAGAGCTACAACTTTTCTTATGGAAGAGGAGAAATGGTGGTCTTAGAGTTTGCTGAATAGCCTTGTAAATAACATGCTGCGTAAATGTTCAGCCCTTTCAGCAGTTAGGGGAAGGTCACGCATTCTATTACTATCTCATGGAATCCTCAGAAATAGTTTGTTTAAATTTTTAAATTCCAAATCTTGAAAAGTTGCAGACTTAGCAAGTATCTAGTGCAATACATTTTTTTCTTACTCTAAAATTTCTATAATCTTAGAACAAAGAACGTGTGACTATGGAGTTTGTCGCAGAGAGTAGAGACAGGTAGGCTCAGAGCTGCAAGATTCGAAATATAAACTATCCGGGCGATGGAGGTGTGAATCTCGAAAGTTTATTTTTCAAGTTCGATTTAGACTGTTTTATAACAGAGTTAGACTGTTTTATTTGTTTTGTTTTGAGGATTTTTCGCATATATCTTAGCTGTAAAATCTCTGAATTTTACTATATGCGCTATCAAATACGGGAAAAACAAATCTCAAAGTTAAGTTTATTTACCGAATTTTTAATATTCTTTTCTGATTTGGGTTGATTTTAAAATTTCTCTCGATTACATTCAAGCTTCCATTATTTTAAAGTTCCAGTACTCCCAAATATATTTGTTTTAGCATTTAAAACGTTCCTAGGTTGTAAAAGAAGTTCTTGAACCTCTGCAAAATGAAAAGTGATAAAAAGTATTAATTAGCTCGTTTTCTCGAATTTTAAATTAAATATGATGAAATATGGTTTTAAGACAAAGGGGCAGTTTCCTCTCTTTCTTACTGAGATTATGACTTGATTATATCTCATAATGTATTTATTCTTCGCAATAGATTTATGTAATGTTTATTTTATTTTATTCATGTATCTTTTGTTCGTTGTTAGGAAGAATTATATGTCAAAATGTTTAGGAGTATTATAAAATTCATCCGCCATTGTATAAATGCTACTTTTTTATATTTCTTTATTTTTCATTTGTTAAGATAGATTTTGCATTCATATTCATTTCATTTATCAATCGCATTTTTTCTTTCGGATCTGTATCAAACTATCGAGTTTGAGGACTAACTGGCGTTAAAAATTATTGCGCCGTTTATAGAACTTTCCATTTTATGCATTGTATGCATTTTCTCAGGATTTCTAATAATGTTTTGTGGTACTAAATATTATGTTCTTTTAGAAGCCTAGCCTCTTAGTCGAAAAAATAATTTTTAAGCCGAAAGTTCTAATGGTCTATGTTTGTACGGTTACATAGGATACCCACTGGCAATTTTCTCAAAACGATGATTGAAATATGTGTATTTCTTTTAAACGAGTGAGTTTTCTTAAATTTTTTTAACAGTAGAAATGCATATGCGCATAAATACATGAACCGCATGTGTAACTCGAATATAGTTGTGCGTATAACGTTAGGCAGTTCAAGACAAATTACAGATTTAATTAAGATTTAATTTTAAAACTTTTATATACAACATAAAAAATACACAGTAAATCTTATACATGGTGTCAATCTTTATTCAGCTGGAAGCATCTTTTAAGAAAAATATCACATGAGAAATTTTTAAAATTAGAAACAATAATTCCATAATTTTGCACCATTTGTTCAGGAAAATGGAATATTTTTACTCTTTAGTGCTCTAAGTATTTGGCAAAATTGAACTAAGATTTTAAAAAACTTTTCACTACGACCCATATAAAGCTCTGGAGCAGGGTAATAATATTTAGGGAATCTTGCTATTTACAATTAAAATTTAATACATGATAAATTGTAGTAGAGGAGGAATATTCGAATAATCCTTGAATCCTACAAATAATATTAACAAGACCTTTATTCGTATATTTCAAATCCTGAAGTAAAAAACCGCTAAACAAACTGTTTAATCAAAATATAAAAGCAGTAATTTTATTGACATCAAGCAGAAATATTCAAAAAAAAAAAAAAAAAAAAAAAAAAAGAACCCGATTAATGCAATTTTATCGCGTCTAAAAATTTCCAACTGCAGTCGCAAAAAAAGCTGCAAATTCAGTCTCTTAATTACCCAGTGGTGAGCCTAAAAGTCTCACTTATAATTTTCAGCAGCTAATTTAACCTTCTGTGTTTAGTCTTGATCTATGTAAAGTCTTGAAATAATTCTATCTTTTCTGTACTTGCTCTGAAAGAAGTTAAAAAACTGACGCAGATATATTTCATCAAATTATGTGAAAGAACAGAATTTTAAGACAATTTAGCGTTTCATATTTATTAGTGGTCTATGTTAAACTCTTGAAATAACACTGTCTTTTCTATACTTGCTTGATTTAAAGATTCTGAAAAAGGCTAAAAGCTTTTAATTGTTTCGCAGCTATATTTAAAAAAAATAATGGTAAAGAACTCAACATCAAGATTCAAGAGTTTTAATAATTCTCTGGAGTTAATTCACTGTTCCAAGTTCAGTATTGCTTCCTTTAAAAGTCTTGAAATAGTTTAGTATTGATTTACGCTAACTCTGGAAATCATGCCATCCTTTCCACACTTGTTTGATTTAAAATGATTCTAGAAAAATGTTAAAACATTTTAACTATTATGCAAGTATATTCCATCAACTTATGCTAAAGAGCTTTAACAATTTTAGGAGGTAATTTACTGTTCCAAATTTAGAATTGATCTATGTTAACTCTTGAAATAATTCTATCCTTTCTACATTTGTTTGATTTTAGAAGATTCTGAAACGAAGTTAAAAATTTTAACCTTTACGCTGTTGTACATTTGTAGAGACAAGGAAACTGAAGAAATGTGCAATGCCCTCGCCGTGACTCGAACCTAGGACCTCTCGAATATGCGCTGACCATTACACCACGAAGACATACTAAGAAAGCGGGAGAAATACTTTTCAAAGGGCGACTAGAGATTAGGGGACCCAGTCACCAAATCCTGGTGGTAGAGAATCATCATCCACCACCTTTTTTAGTTCCGTCGCCACTCTAAGATCAGAATTTTTTAGATGCCAGGAAACAGGATGTAAAGAAATGTGCAATGCCCTCGCCTTTACTCGAACCTCGGACCTCTCGAATCCTCGCCGAGTGCGCTGACCATTACACCACGAAGGCGTGCTAAGAAGTCGGGAGACATACCTTATATATTATCAAACTTCCGAAGATAAAATAAATGAACTTCAAGATTAAAGTTTTTAATTCTATACTTCGAAATTCATTTGTAGTTTCTTAACAAATATAAGTGTACTTTTAAAAAGTTAACTCATACATTTCTGTGTTAATAAACGGAAATATCAAATTTTCCTTTAATTAAAAACTTTAGTATGAAAGTGAAAATTTCTATTCTTTTATCTTCTTATGCTTATACGAAGGAGTTGAAAGATTAAAAATTCAAAAGATTCCAGAAGCTTGTAAAACAGAGTGTATAGATTACATGAAATTTAATATTGTCTCATCATTAAACTGTACAAATTTGTAAAGTGGCAAATATTAATTAAGTATTTGTGGAGTAATATTTTTTGTCTGAGCGTAATAATCTTTCACTACAAATAAAATAAAATTTTATATTATTATAAACTGTAATTTTATTTCTGAGAAATATCGGCACTTTAATCAACTACATTAATTCGAAAGTTCTGCAAAATTGTCAAAATAAAAAATCAGTGTACGGCAGAATTGGAAGATCATGTTTCCGAAGGCAAATGTTAAATACACGGAATCATAAATGAAAACCACTCGAAATAAAAAAGCAGGAGAATTTATCGAACTATAATTCAGTTTATATACTGCCTACTTATGTATTATTACCTTTCTATAGTAGATAGTTTGCAGATTTTCGGAGAGCATATTTGCATGAACTTTGTTCCCGCTGATCATTAATCTCTGCGTTGTCAAAAATGCTTGGGGAATTTAGGTCGGAGACATGTGTTTGGAGCTATTAAATTGCTTAACTGCTGAGCATAACTTTCCAGAGTATTCTCTTCGTAAACTTAATGGAACTTCCAGCCGAAGTGGATTTATCATTCAGGCCGACAGATCTTTTGGGAATAAAGAACATTTTTATAAGTTTTTTGAAAACGGCGGTAGAAACATTCGCGTCAGCGTGTTTTATTCAAATCTATTGAAGCAATCACGTAAAATTTTATGCTTACTGAACTGCTAAAACTCTGTTTTTAGATGTACTACGCCTGTTCGAGCACATGTTTCATAAACATTTTCTATATTTATCTTGAAGTGTTACGACTAACATCATGTTCAATATGTTTTCTTTGAAGCTGCATCTGTGCGGTTTTATTAGAAATGTGCTCGAAACCGGCTCTACATAATTTTTCAATTGCTATTTCGGTCTCACAGCTGTAACTTTTTATTTTTTTTTTCCATTGAAGCAAAAGGAAACTCACATCAAGATACAGCTCGTATATACACTCACGTTTGTGAAAATTGCAACACCATGAAGGACTTACGCGAGTGAGCTGAAATTTTCAGGAAATGCAAAGTAGCGCATGATATGCAAATGATTAGAATTGCAAATCCGTAGCGCATGCGTATGCTGAGAAGCGCCCTCTGAACGGCTGATAGATCCGAATAAATAGACGGCTGTAGCGAGGCGTGTATGGTTATCGGTGGTTATCTGCTAGTGGTAAACGTTAACTCAATCTGTACTTATGCCTCGTCGACGAAAGAGAGCGAGATTTGAACAACTTACAGAGTTTGAACGAGGGAGAATCATCGGCCTTCGTGAAGCTGGATTGTCGTATCGTGCAGTAGCCTCTCGTGTGCAGCGTAACAGCAGCACAGTGATGCGCGTTTGGAAGCAGTGGACGGACGAGTGTCGGACAACTCGGAAATCCGGGAGTGGACCCCGAAATGTGACGTCAGCTCGCGATGATAGACACCTGGTCCGCATGGCGCGGACGGACCGTACAGCTTCCTCTAGACAATTGGCAGCACTGTGGTCAATAGCTACAGGTGTTTCATTGTGTGCTTCATCAATTCGTAGACGTCTGCTGCAGTGTGGACTGCGCGCACGGACTCCTTTATACAGGATCCCCCTAACGCACGACCATCGCCGCCTGCGGCTACAATGGGCCAATCAGCATAGAGACTGGCGTGCTGATTGGCAGCATGTCGTGTTTTCTGACGAATCCCGCTTTAATTTGTGGTACCATGATGGCCGCATTCGTGTCAGACGCTATGCCGGTGAACGCCACCTTCCGGAGTGCATTATCGAACGCCACAGTGGACGAACACCCGGAGTTATGGTCTGGGGCGCCATAGCATATCATAGACGATCTCAATTGCTACGAATTGTGGGCAATCTGAACAGCAACCGGTATATCCGTGAAGTTCTACAGCCCGAAGCTGTTCCCTTCCTTCAAAGCTTGCCAGGCGCTGTATTTCAACAGGACAATGCCCGCCCTCATACTGCTCGGATTGTTAAATCCTTCTTTGCAGCGCAGCAGGTACAGCTTCTTCCTTGGCCTGCGTGTTCCCCGGATATGTCGCCAATTGAACATGTGTGGGATGTCATTGGTCGGCGTCTTGCTCGTGATCCTCGTCCTGTTGCGTCTGCAGACGAACTTTGGGTACGCGTACAAACGATATGGAATGCTCTTCCTCAGTCAGACATTCAAACTTTGTTTGACTCCATGCCACGTCGTGTAGCAGCACTTATTGCGGCGCGTGGTGGCCACACAAAATACTGATTCTGATCTCTTGTTCTTGTTTGTTTGCTTTGAACATTTAATCATTTATTTGTACCACTACCACTCAACTGTGTATTAAATTGCATTCAATTATGACGATTCCTTCTTGGTGTCGCAATTTTCACAAACGTGAGTGTACTTAGCACGCATGTGTACCTCGCCACAAAAGAAAATGGCCCAGTTCTATATCTCCCGTTCTACTGGACCGATTGTCCAAATTTTACTTGCGTTTTCTACGTCTCAAAAGAGCAACGAAGCATGTACAGGGTGATCATAAAGAAACTTTGCTAACATCTGCACTTCTAGCTTTCGTTCCGCTTAACCGACTGAGATGAGATTATAAATATTGTCATTTAGAGGTATGCGCTCGAGATTCTGTGAATGGCAACACACGGGCGCTCACGGTTACGGTTATAGTTACAGAAACTCGAAAATGTCAAATGGCAACGCCAACTTTTTCCTGTCGCAAAATGTTCAACGCATGCGAAAACCCTTACAGCGTTGGAACGGTACCGATATGTCCAAAAACGGACGTGTTATGCATACACAAAAAAGAGTTCTGAAAACCGGTCAACAAAACACGATCTGGGAGCACGCAGAAAATTTTCATATAACAGAGGCAAGATACCAATCACAGAACGCCGATTGCCAGATATTCAACGTAAGAAAATGACAAAATACCAGGCGGGTACGCGAAGTCGTCATTCAGGAACTCGCACATGGCGACGAAATTACTCTTCCTCGTAAAGTTCGTGGTAAATTGATAAAACTGCATTATCAGAATAGGATGAAAGCTACTACAGGAATTGCGTAGGCAGAATGCACTTAATGACATCGTTTGGATGCAAGATGGTGCACCTCCACATGTAGCGAGGTTTGTTAAAGGGTCCTGGAAGAGCACTTTGGTGATCGCATCATCTCATGCCATTATCCTTTTCCCTAGCCTCCATAATCCCCCTATCTGAACGCCTACGGATTTCTGGTTTTGGGGATATCTCAAATCCAGAGTTTACCTGTGCAATCCGCAAACTTTGTCGGATTCAAAGGATTCTATACGGTGTGAGATTGCAAACACCCCGCATGCCATGTTGCGTTCAGCGGTATTGTCGACCGTCTCCCGATGCAATGCATACTTGCCTATGATGGTATCCATGTGGAAAATGTTTTATCTAAAAAAAGTTATTCTTTTATCTGTGTTGCCATCAGGGATCGGTGTCTTGTCTCTGTCATATGCAAATTTTTTGCGTACGTCCAGATCGTGTTTCGTTTGCCGATTTTCGGAACTCTTTTTTGGGTATGCATAACACACCATTTTTTTACATATCGGTACCATTCGAACGATGTTTAGGGTTTTCGTGTACGCTGAACATTTTGCGACCGGAAAACATTGGCGTTGTCATTCGATATTTTCGAGCTACTGCAACTATAACCGTAAACGTGAGCGCCCCTGTGTTGCCATTCACAAAATCTCGAGCGCATTCTTTCCAGTAGCTATATTTGCAATCTCCTCTCGATTGATTAACGGACGCTAGAAGTGCGTATCTTGGCAAAGTTTTTTTATGACCACCCTATATATTAGATTTATGTATAACATTATTCTAACATAGGTATTTTTTCAGAAATATCGTACCAATTTGTTTTCCATATTTCGATTCTACGACTCAAATTATGTCTAGATCTTAAATTTTGTAATTTTTGGTGAGAAATTTATTGAAAAAATTTGCAAATTTATCTTGGAGCATTTTTGTCAATTTGCGCCAACAATAATTCATCTGGCAAAATTTTGAATTTATAGTAACCTTCTTATTTCCTTTCTTTTTTATTGATGCACGAGCGGAAAAAAGACCAATCTTTCATTTTTCGAATAATTTTAACAAAGCATATAAAGCACATTTTCTTTATTATCGCTTGTAATAAATACGCCAAATTTCTAAACGCGCCAATACATAAATTCTCGTATATCTCAGAAAATTTTGAATAAAAAATTCCAATTTTTTGTAGGTGTGCTTAGAAGTACATCTATTTTAAGATGATGGTAAAAATTTTATAGATTATATTTCAATTTTTTTTCCAAAAATTTATTAAAATTATTTTAAAGTACAAATTTTTAAAATAAATCATAAAGAAGGGGCGATTTTATTTGGAATGGAACTAAATTTCGAAATGTGAAAGCAAGAATCAAATAAGTTTAACAAAAAAAAGAAAAGAATAATTTAATAATGAATAATTAATAAGTATATACCAAATTCAGTTAACATGGAAGAACTAAAATTTTGAGAGATAATTTTTAAAAAAACTACTCGTGCGATTTTTACAGAAATTTGGCACTTTAGCATAATGTGAGTCCTAGAATTTAAATATGGAAAAAAATTATATGCTATTTCATGAAAAGTTCGATTTTGTGTCAAATCACCTAAGTTAGAGTAATGCTACATGTAAATCTAATGTATATCCTAAATCATGCTTTCGAGACATGGAAAACGTTAAGTTAAATTTCGACAATCAGCCCTATAGAATGGGAGATACAGAACTGTCCTATTTTTTTGTGTAAGGTGTATATTTCTTTTTCATGAAGTACCCGTTCACAGTTTTTAAAGCATCTATTCTCACATTTCCTTGATGAAATTACCTTTGAATTTTCACGATCTTTCGGGAGCGTGTGTTGGTCTATGCATTGGTATTTACAGTACTGATGCTTGCGACCTGTTCAACTACAGCAGTAATGGATAATGGATACACTACTGTAAAGCGAATATGAAAGCTCACTTTAAAGTTTTATAAATAACTGGAAACATGAAAACGCAGCATTTGAGGAACCTTTCTAAGCAGACTTCAGTTTCTCATAAATGGTATGCAGCTGTTTTACCAAGGTAAAGGAAAAGCAATTTCTTTACAAATATCGACACATTTTCAAAGCAGTTAAACTCATAGGCGAAGAAAGAAGTACGTCGTTTTACAGCGATACCATAAAGGGGGCACTATTATTAGTGAAAACGCTTTGCAAGTTTTTGTATCCCAGAAGCTTTTTCTTATCCCTACCCCCAAAAAGAATGTAAATACTGTTCAACGCAGCTTATGACTTTAGATCCTTTGGTGGCTGAGTGTTTAGGACTTATGAATTATAATATTTCAATATTTATTCAAATCACTGCAAGCGTGTTGACTGCATGGACGTTTTTGAGGATTTTCTTTCGTATTTTGGGACTACGAGCCAGTTTGCCTCTCAGAGGCATTCTTACACTTAAATAGATAACTTTAATGAGCCTTAATATATTCTAGTAATAAAATAATTTAAAAACCCTTTTCAGAAGAAATTCCTACTGAAGATTCTAACAACATATGCGGCACTTCGTGTTATAGCATAGTATGTCATGTTCATCTCTGATGCAACAAAATACTCTAGTGAATCCCATTTCAGTAGAACTGCCAGTTACTCCAAACCATTTATAAAGAATTAACGCTGTAAAAAATAAGGAGACTAGTTTCGCTTATTTAGGAGAGCATGCCTTTCTTAATGGTATGTCTGAAAGAACGAGCGAGCGAGTTCGGTGCTGGGATGGCTTCCGACCATGGAGGTGAACCAAACGTAATTGTGTTCTGTCGTAGAGTGGAAATCTACTATCTGGCGAAACGTAGATAAAATAATAATAAAAATAATAGTAATAATACAGTAATATGCACATGATCCAAGCATTTTGAGCAGTATATTTATCGGGTGCATATTCTATAATATAAAAGTTACGCCTCAAGATAAATTATGTGAGAATGTTTGATACCATTAGACATCCGTATTAGTCATTCTACAAAACTCCATTGCAAAATAAAAGAAACCTCAGCTAATTTACTAAACCACTATGGTGTGAATACATTACATAGGCGTAATGCAAAGTAATACAAGGTGTCCATAATTTATTGACCGGATAAAGATATGTTTTAAATAAGACAGACAAGAGACAGAGAAAAAAGAGAGGTGGTATTTTATTTAACTCTTCAAAGAATTTTATATTAATTCTCTTGAAAATGAGCACTATTAGTTGCTCGGAGAATATTAATTCTGTTATCGATTTTCTTCCAGACGTTATTGAGCATTTGCGGAGTCACAGTTGCTGTTTCTGTGGTGATTCGATTTTTAAATTCTTCGATGCTGCGAATATCTGCAGCATAAACTGGGTTTTTTAGGTAAAAAGAAGTTTCTTCAGAAATAGAAGTCGAGTGGTGTTGACGCTGGGAGAAGGGGATGGCTATGAAACGGGTCCTCCTCTACTATTCAAATTATCTGGGAACGTTTCATCAAGGAAATGACTCACATGTGTAACCTATAGCAGGGTTACGATTTCGTGAAGAAACTAACCATCATTACCAATACGGTAAGGAACGTTTTCAGAAAACACGTTATGAACAACTAGATTGTTAGATTTGTTTTGTTGGCAAATTAGCAATTTTTACGCAATTCAATTTCAAATGTTCTTGAACACCTTTATAAGCAGTCGATGTGGAAATTCTTATATGCAGGGTGGCATGGCGAATGCATTTACTGGGACTAAGTACAAACACATATCGAAACGGCGGAAACATTTTCATCAATGACCAACAATTTAACCGCGCCTCTTTATGCCCATCTCTCGAAACTGTTTTAACCATTTTTTAATTGATTGTTCCGTTGGTAGAGGTTTAAATTCATGTTGGAATCGCTTCTGAATTGTTTTGTTGGATTTCGTTTCTCATAAACAGAGAATGCACATTACCTTTTTCACTGCATGGCGCCATTTTGTTTGTATACAAGCAAGTTCTCTGTTGTCGTTCGCAGAAATTAGAGCAAATGAAATTTCTTTGAATTAAAGATTATATGGATATAAATTGTTTACAGGTACTTTAAATTACTTTTCAATTTAATTTTGTTATCCAATGATTAAATTACGGACCCCATGTATAGTATCGTACATATAAAAATGGGAATATAACGCAATAACATGCAAATGAATGAAACACATATAAGCAGATAAATACAGAATGTTAGTGAGATACACAGTTGAAACCAATCCGTTAAGAACAAGTACGTAAGAAAAGACTTACACGTATTATCTTCTATGTACTATACTGCTTGCTATTCTAATACAATGCCTTCTTGTCCAAACGGGTACCAAATATTGCTAAATAATACTGATTGTTACAAAAGATCCAGTTCTCAGGGAACTACCTGCTTCTACATTACGAAAGAAATGAAAGTAACAATAGTGTCAGGTAATGAAATTTGAAAGTTGATAGTGATGAGCTGTTGGACTCGCATAACGAAAGTGTGACAGTTGAATAAGCTTATAAATATGGTCGCAAAATCTCTATTGAAGATGGCAAAAGCTCAGATACAGATGCGCTAGAAAAAAATATGATAGCTGCAAGCTTGATAGAAAGTCTCGTCTCAATTAAAAAAAGGTTACGAATTTCGGAGAAAATACATTGTAATGAGGAAAGCATTTTGGACCCAATGCAAGGGCGGATTTAGTTGTGAGCTAGCTTTAAGGAAATTTTACGTGATAAGAAGATTTTTAATTGTCGAATGAATTTGTTAATTTTTTAGAACTTCGGCCATTTTATGTATCATATTCATTTTAGTACTATTTTGCATGGAAACGACATTCTTCATCATTTTTTACTTATTTTTCTCTAAACATGTGTTTCTAGCCTTTTGTTATAATCAATTCAAGTTTAATATGTAACTTATATACAATATTAGACCTCCAATAACATGAATACGACTCAGGCGCTTTTTCGGTCGGTCTAACTAATTCCATAACTTTGTGGTATTACTCTATATTTAGTTGAGTTGGAACCGAAGTTTCATGCATGTAGCACATTAATTGTTACAGGAAAAAGCAAATATAATTTATATATTTTTTCCTAACTATTATAGAATAATTTAAATTAATAAACATATTTGTATGTGATACATTATTAACTTCCTATTTGTGACTTTCTTACCGTAATTAATAGTATTTTAACTTGGTAGTCTCTTACCTTATACATAGTCCATTTACATTAATGTAACCACCGCCTATTTTCGGCGTCAACCTGAAATAATCAATCACAGTAGGCAGGCAGCAGCCCTAGCAGTGGAGGATTTTATAAAGGGAACTGGAAGGAAGAGGACATTGCAATTGTTGACGTTATGGGGAAAAGAAGACATTTATCTGATGTCCAAAACGGCATTATTTTTGGCTTCCGGGTCAAAAGTGTAAGGTGGCTAATTTTCTAAACTGGTCATGTGCCGCTGGGAGAAAAGTATACTTGCATGGCGAAGACGCAGTATCTAAAATAAGCGACTAACGAAAATGTAGTGCACCATGGTCCATAAATAACACAGTTGAACGAACGTCTGTGGATATGGGCCGAAAGCCGTGCAAACGAAAGCGAAAAGCCGTGCAAACGTTGAGCAACTGACAGCCCAGATGAACCAAGAGGCTATTGTTGTGAAGTCAATTAAAGTTAATTAAATTAATTCTAATTAATTAAATTATATTAAATATTACCCACATCAATTATTCTAAATTTTGTCTGCACAACGGTTATATGATTTATATAAGGTAATACTTATTCATTTTTGTTAATTGGGTTTTGTTAGAAAAGTTTAAATTCTGTTCTTCAACTTTCGTCACTTAACTCGGGCGAGGAGACAATGGGATTAGGTCAGAATGCGTAATATTGTGATTTTAAAATACTAAATAGTGTTGCTTGTATTTGAAATTTATGCAGATTAAGCGAGAAATTACCTTTCATATGAGCGTACTTTCGTTTATTAAATTAGGAGTTACGCCCAATTAATTGTTTAAATTCTTCAGTTCTGGCTAAATTTTCTGGGTGGTTAAGGAAAAAAAGGGATTGCTGTTCATTCAGGGTCAACTTAGCGGAGAGAGGGTTGACTTGTGAATCTTATTTGAATTACTGAGGGGAAAAGTGAAATTTTTTGTACTCTTTTATTCTTCGCGTTAAGGAGGAGTGATTCTCCTCAAATTGAGAGATTTTGTGGAAATGTGGTGTCGGTGTGGACTAAAAACGGAGTGCAGAGCTCGGAGCGCTGTCTTGCTTCGTCTCTGCCTTCCTGTTGTTTTGATATCCTCTGCGAGTAGAACTTTCTTCTCGATCTTTCCGCAATCTTGGATTTTGTAACTTAGTCGCTTCCTCGGGATTTTAAAGATGTACTTGCTTATTGACGACTACAACGTTCCGACTCTGTTTGACTCAACCAATGTAAAATTGCAGCGAGACTCTTACTTTGGTATCTTCACGAAGCTTCGCCCGTCTAGGCGACGTAATGCTCATCATAATTTTGTAGTCCAGTCCCTGCCATGGTTGTCATTCACTCGTTCCGACATTGCCCTCCAACCTTTCTATATAATCCGATGCTTTGAGTGCTGGCTCCAGATTTCTTCGTACTTCTACATCTATCTACAGTTGATTCAGAATCCAGGGAATTACGCGAACACCTGCAGAATCCGAAGTTTCCAGAGATAGCCTGCTAGCTCCGAGATCATCCGTCTTCATGGATTCCGTACCGTGCGTCGGGTTGTGGTTTCATATCAGTTAGTGTTGCCTAGTAGAAGTGGATTGACAGCGGTCCATCGAATCCAAGGGCAGCCAAGCTAAGTTTTAATGTTTTTTTTCTTCTAAATAAGTTCGTAGAAATTACTTGTAAGTTCAGAATTTAAGCTTCCTTAGAAAAGGTATTCGATGTTTTAAAATAGGTGTTAACGAATAACGTTGTAGTAATTTACTGGCTTGATTGAGAGAGAAATATATATGGAATATTTGAAAGAACTGAAGGGAACTTAAAGTTTTGAAACATAGTACTAAAATAAAAACGAGAATTTGATCTCTGATTCGATGCTTGCATCTCTGGTAAATGTTAAGTGTCTTAAGATCAGTAAGGATTCTTAAATTTAACTTTTTTTTGGTTCAAGTTAACTTAATCAGTGCAATATTGTTATTTTATTTATTTATTTATTTATTTATTTATTTGGAAATAGAAGGGAGACTAGTTGTTAGTCATTTGTTAGCAAGATTAGTGCAATAGCTTATTAAATGTACTTCATTTTTCCATGTTTTGTTTTTCATTTGCTATGCATATATATATATTAATATTTTCTGCCTACTAACTCAATATTATGCCCGGTGGTTGGTAAAGCCTACCGGATTAATTGATTCATTTTGTTATTTAAAAAAAGTAAAACGAAAGTGTAAAATTAAGTGTATGTCAGTGCAATATGGAATTATTCCTAATGAATTTAGATGTTAATTTAATTAACTAAATAGTAGCATATTTGTAGTACCAATTAAATTTTTTGAGTGTTAGTTTATTAATGTTTAATTTTTTTCCATTTTTTTGAAATATTTTTGAAATTTCTTACCTCCCGGGAGAGTACTGAGTAGTCAGTATTGTATCATTTATCACTGCATATAAATACACCTAGTTCTAAATAAACTTAATATAGTTAAAATTAATAAGGGTTTGTTTGAATTAATGTCCTTTATTTTTTGTTTTGTTTGTGTCCCCATGCTCTTAGAACTACAGGTTTTTTTACACAACGCAATGCAGATAAAAGTTTAGTATTCGGATGACTTTTGTCAAGAGATGAGGTTAAATCCTCTGAAGGATTCTTTCCAGGCTTTACTCACTAGTTCACGTCTAGGGCCAACCGAATTTTTCTCCTTTAGGACTTAGTTGCTGTTTTGGAAACCGCAAATGTTTTGTATCGTAGCTGCGTGATTTACGGCACATAATACTATTCACAGCTTGTCCTCAGCAGCAGCTCAGCGAAGGTTTGCCGTGTATAGGCCTCCGCTGAAGTCACCTGTTGACGCACATCTGCTGATTGCTGTTCATGGGCGACAAAGCCTGGAATTCGCGCACAAATACTGCAACTGGACATTTACGGAGTGGCGACAGGTGTCGTTTTTCAATGAATCGCGTTTTATGTTCCTCGAACAGATGGACTTTGGTGTATGTGGTGTGAAACGTCTGAAAACAAACACCTTTAAAAAACTGATAAACGGTTATAGTCTGGAGGAGGGAGATTTATTGTCTGGGGAATGTTTTAGGGAATTCTCTGGCTCTACGTATAAAGCACGATGGATCAACAGAAGTATACATATGTCCTTGTGGACTACGTCCACTCCTACATGCAGATTGTTTTTCCTCAGCATGTTTCTCCTCAGCACAATGGCATCTACCTGCAAGACAATGCGACGTGTCACAAATATCGCAGTATACGCACATGGTACAAAGCTCACCAGGATGCATTTACCATACTTCCCATGGCCGACAAACTCCCCGGACATAACAATCGAGATTCATTGGGAACACTTCAGTCGAGATATTTGCAACATGAATCCTCAAGAACTATCGCAACTGGCCACAACACTGGAATCGGTATGGTTACACATCCCTGAGAGTACCTCCAAAAGCTCCTAATTTTCTTCTTGCACGTATCGCGGCTGCCGTTTTACAGGTGGTCACATTATTGTAGCTAGACTGTGGAGCAGACTATATCAGCCTTTAAAAAATTTAAATTTTAAGCGTTTGTCTCTCTTTTCAGCCATTTAATCAATTAAAGTTCATTAATTTTATTCTCAGTATTTATGCTTTGGAAAGGTTAAAGGTAAAACAAAAATGAAGATCATAAATGCTACCTGAAGTGGCAGCATAACAAAATATATATACAAAACGTTATTGAAAGCGAAGAAGAGTACAGATTTACAGTATTATTATAACTAGCAATCATAATTCGTTCTCAGACGATGAACTTAGCAAAGAAAGTAAAAAATGAATAGATGCCGAAAGAAAGAATTATTATTAGAAAATACAAATAAATCAAAGGTAATATTAAACCCTTTAAAAATGGGGGAACACCTGCTCAGAACATCTGGTATTTAAAGTACTAAAAGTAAAGTTTGTGGGACGAAAAAATTCCTGAAATTTGCATAGATGTCAAGTCTCGTTCAGGATACCATGCATGAAAGTTTTCCGACATCTCTTCCAAGTTTAATAAATATATTTTCCTTTTTTTGTTTTATTTGTGTAGTCCGAATAAATTGAGATTTTTTTCCTGTTACTTGTGAAAAGCAAGTTAAAGACGTATTAGATAGTCTGACGTACAGTTTGATAATGCTTATATTTTGTGATATCTGGAATTTATGAAATTTGCGATATCAGGAAATATAAATTCTCATTTATTTTTATTCCTTTCTAGAATTAATGGATTTCAACTCAAACGTTGTTGCCTACGACATGTTCAATAATAAGCTCACATAAATCGCATTTACAAGAAAAAGAAGAGGAAGAAGACGGTCTGTCTTCTTAGCTCGATCGCTAAAATAAAAATTTGCGTGCATTAGCCTTCTACATCTGATGATTTTTATGGATATAAATTAACGCACGAGTGGTAGTTTAGTCATATGATACTCGTCTACTATATTCGAGTTCTTAGTATTATCTAATGAATGTATGAACGACAGAAATAAAGACTTTACTATTATGATGAAGCGGCTGTCGTCACGCAAGCAGCTTCTATTGTATTTCTAACTTTCATGTGCAAAACATATTTTTTTTATTTTACGATATCCCAGCTAGTGTCTTAGTAATACAGGAGCACTACGACTTTTGGCTATAAATTTGAATAAATATTTGAAATATGTTTAAATATTACCGAATGGTTCATGTAAAATCTTTGTTTCATTACTATATAATACTGTAGCTAATTTGGTTATCCTTGAAGGATAGAATATTAATAAACTGTGTCAAGAAGCATTGCAGAGTTGAAGTACTTAAGTTAGAGCCAAAGAAGTCCAAAGAAGGATTAAATGTACCCTTAATGCCAACTCAAGAAGATTCACATATGGTCCCTTTTCAGGTTTACAGTAAGCCTCCACTCTAGCTCTAACTTAAGATAGCATTGTAAGGTTTTAGTTAAACTAAGTAAGTTTTATTTTAATTTGCCTTTCTCTATCTGTTCTTATTTCAACTTCCCGTTAGAATAAGCGCGCGTTTCAGCTTTATGCTAATTTGAAGTGGAGCCAAGTTTATATTTAAACGGTAGCGAGGAACTACTCAGTGAGAGAGAGCTTTTAGTCTCAGACCACTGCTGCTCTGTTCGACTTTCGCCTGACCAACTAGAATTTAAATTCTAAGCCTTAGCGCTGTTACGCTATTACTTATTGAAGTAAATCTATTAAGTGCGTTAGTATTAGTTAAATCTTGCTACGCACCATTTAGCATAGAGGCCACCCTCGCGTTTATAGCTCTGGGAGCAATGACTACTTAATTTCTAATTAGTTTTAGTTTAAATTATCTGATTGTTCATTTTAGAACCAAGTGGCGGTCATTATTTTCTGTATCCTTCCCGAGTTGGGAAGTGGCTGTATATAATTGTGGTTTAATAAAAGAGGATTTTAAATCCCTCTGAAGTGCAGTTCTTCTACCACTTAACCACAGTTTTCTACCACAGAACATAGCTGCATTCAGCTCCCTGTTCAAGATCAGGACTCAGTTTAATTGACGAACAAGTTTGCCAAGAATATGCACCGAACACGCAGTCCAGACAGCATTAGATTAGTTTCTTATTTTTCGAACTAAACTGAAACCAGCCGAAGCTGCACAGATATAACTAACAGAATTGGCTCTTACTAAAGATCACCGGCGAATACTAGCAGGCTCGTAACAATACGGTCGAAAAATCGTAAGATTAGGTTTAAAGCAACAACGTAGCCAAAACGCAAAATATGCTGTACTAGAAACTTCTAAGCTCTTCTACTGAAGTGACTGAGACCTAAATACTAGTTTCAACCACATTTACTTAAAAAGTTATACTAGTTTCTACCTCATTTACTTAAGACGCCATCTTGAAAATTCCTTCTGGTTGGGAATTATAGGTGGGAAACAATAGAGTAAAGAAAAAACTTGTTCTAAAATAAAGATAACTGTTAAATTAAAATAAACCTTGCAATTCTTTTGTAACAACTTCAATATTTTTGATGGCAGGATTTCATAGGGATGACGTATATGCTTCTAACGAAAATACTTTCATTGCTGTGGTTGACAAATTTGCCACATAGAGGACAATAATTATTGCTCATTTTCTATTTGGTACTGGAGATAGCATGCATGGATCAGTCTTCCTGTGTATGGAGGCTCTGATATCCCCGCTCTATATAACGGCGAAGCTCATGCATTCTTTCAGCCAAATGCAAAATCAATGCACTTGAAATTCTTTGAAGCAGATTCAGACTGTTTAAGGAATTTCTAAAATATCGTTTCATATTTGTCATTTATATTAATATCCCGGCATATGCTATATAACATAAACTTTGGCATCAAAAGCGTCTGTAGAGATGTTTTCACAAACCTTTAAATTATAAATGTAGTTGCTTGATAAATTGAATCATTTAAAAGGAACGATAGTACAATGTAATAATTATACCTTAACTTTATTTCCAATAATGTATTTAATTGTTATAATTGCTAATACATTTATCTAGTAATGTTAATATAAGCAATTAATAATATTTATGAATACATGCACCATTGTTGTGTTAATGAAAAGTGTTCCTAACGTAACATTGCGTAGCTAACGTATACTGCGTATAAAATGATAATTTGCGCGCAACACAAACGGTTTTTTAAAATGTCTTATAGTACGAAAATGTTATTATCTGTCTACAATAAATTTTAAATTTTGTCATGAAATTGGAAGTCTATAGAGACCAGTGAAATTTTTATTAAAGTCACTAAGTAATAACAAAATTTACTATATACATATATATATATACGCATATGTTATACATCTTATTCTTTCTCTTCATCTATAATTAAAATATAACATTTGCTAGTAAGTCTTTGATTTAAATGATATTCTAGCCAAGACTGAAATCCTTTGGATTGTTAGATTATAGTAGAGTGCATAAAATTTGCCTGCTAAAGATAAGGGACGTTTCCAAGAAAGATGTTTAAGGGAAGAGAAAAGCAAGCAACCAATTTTGCTTAAATTTCAAACCTGGTCGAACTGCGAGATTTATGATGATGTTTTCGTGCTCGGCCGCTAGTAAGCTTGATTGTGCTAAGCAAAGAATCAATAAAAAGTTTATAAAAGTTGCTTGCTGATAAGCACTTTGGGTGGTCATGCATTACGGAAAAAATAGTAAATTTCACATACTGAATATACAGGAACGGTACATGTTCCTTCATCGTATCAGTATATCAGTATTAGCTATCCACCTTTCATTAGAAGCTAATGGCATTCCAAACCGTAACTCACAGCTGACGACGATGTAATAAACATTTTTGGTAGGAAAATCACTCTGATTGCTAACTCACCTCCAAACTATCACTCAGTGATAGTCACTTTTCAGACAGAATTGAGAGAACCATTTCATTCACCGTCTTAGCTAGTTATGGTACCAGACAGCTTCAGGTGTTCAAGGGGTTATTAGTGGCAATTTTTATAACGAAAGGCTTGAGGACAAAACTGTTTCACACAAGTGAGGAAAAATTACTTACATCTATGTTGTTGCATCGAAATATCTCTAAGCACTTCGCAGAATATTGCCTGTCAGGTTATGAGGTACCTACTGCGTGACCTCGGATGCATCAATCAGTACCATTCGTGTTTCTGTTTCAGTTCCAACGCGTCGAGTCACGTTACTTTCTTCTAATGGTTACCTCCAAGTCTGATGTGTAGCTGTTGTATTATATTGTCTTTCTAATTTTATAACGAAACGTAGATGAAACGACTATTCACAGAAATAGGATTAAACATCTAATGAATTCACTAGGTCAATCTAGGCCACCCAGACGGCAAAGTTGTTAGGGGAGCCTACTGCGGTACTGAAGGTCCCGGATTCGAATCTTGGAGAAGGCATGGATGTTTGTAAATGTATAGTGTCTTTGCGGCATGGAGGAACTATAAATGTATGGCGAGCAGAATGTCCTTTCGTGTGGTTTGGGGGAACGGTGAGAGAGGTGTGAAACCCTCGAAACAGCTATGGATGCTCTTTCTCATAACTAGAGTAGAAATAGAATTCAAACCTTCTTGAGGATCTGGCAACATTCTTCCACGAAATACATGGACAAGACAGCAACAACAACAGATCAGCGTAAATGTGTAAATAGTCAAGAACGGGTGTCAAACACATTTTAATCTTATAATTTGTATCATCGCAGGAAGCAGCAAAAAAAGAAATCTCCTTGTAAAAATCTGAAAATTTAGTCTAACGAACTTTATTTTGCTACTAAATGATAACACTCATGAGAATCTTCAAGAATTTGCAGTACTTCTCAAAACATATCTTGAAATGTTGACATAAAATTTCATAATATTGCACCATTTTGTGGTGTGATTTTGCAATGATATACTAGAAGTGATTCACTTTAAAAGATGATTCCAAATAAAATGCAAGGTGCACTCAGACATTTTCTATTTCAAATTAATCTCATAATTGCCTTGTTATACGCATTGCCATTTCGGTTTTCTAGATTATAATGATAAATCGAAATGAGAGAATAGTTTTAAATTTTCATGCATTCAGAGCGCCTTCTGTTGCCATGAATGCTGGCGTTAAAATTGTTAACTAAAGGCATTACTCTGCATTAGATGCACTGTAAAAATAAAGAAAAGGACGTTGGAAAAACTACAGCCGAAGAAGAAAAGAATTAAAAAGGAAGTTAGAACTGATTAACTTTGTCCAGAAATTTATAATCGATTAAGTTTTTTATATTTTTAGGACCGTTCTATTTGTTTAAATTTTATTGCATTATTTTTAAACATTGCCCGTCAATGGCCGAAAGGTTAAGATCACCAAATACTGAAAGTTCGATCCCTGCTCGATTCGCAAACGTGTTGGTTTTATAGTTGAATTACCGTTGTTTTTTCTATGGTTCTCTTAGAAAACAAACTACGAAGGCATCCCTCCCCATAGGCAGTTAGCCATTGCGTGCTTAGCCATATTAATATAACCTAACCGTTTAAACATTTATTTTAAAATTCTAAAGATTCTTCTTATTTTTCGCTTGCCTTCATGGTGTAATTGGAAGCACGTCCGGCTAACAAACGAAAGGTCCAGGATTCAAACTCCGATGAGGGAATTTCTGATTTCTTCAGTTCCAACTTCAAAAGAATCCTAATTCGGTCAAGGAAAGTATTTTACGTGTAATATTTCTTTATGAAATGTTCTTAAAATTGAATTGTGTCATATTCTTATAATGCAAGAGAAAATTCTGAAGGCAAAAGTTATTAGTCAGCTGCATGAGGAATGTTTCTTCAGTAGTTTTACTAACAAAAACAATTGATTTAGCTCTTAATTCATTACAAAATATTATTTTGCTTCAAAATGAGAAAGATGAAGTTATTGCTTTCCACCAAAATGAGAGAAAATAATTATATATAAGCGTGCTGTAGTAATTGTAAACATTTAGATGATCTCTCATTAATCCGAAGGTGATGAAAAACTCCGTGCTGATGCATCATATATGAATATTTTCAAATGCGTATTATCAGTAATGCGATTGAGTGAAAAATATTTATATTTCTATTCCAATTCCTATTTTAGAAATATCTGCTATATGTGTTAAGCGACTGTGTTAAATTACAATTTTTAATATCTAAGCAAACAGTGACAAGACTTATTTAAAGAACTAAGTAAAGAAGAAATACATTTATTTCCTTTCATCTTTTTATTTGTTTTATTTGAAGAGAGCTTCAAGAACGAATTACTGCCAACTTAAATATAAGTCGGAGTACAATATTTACATTCGCATTTCTGATTCTGTATATAGGATTAGTTTCCCGTGGAATTTATTTTTCAGGAGCTGGATGTTTTACAGTTTCCAGGATTTACATATTTCATATTTGTTTCTGATTTTATGGAAAATAGTTGAATCTTTAAATCCGAATTCAGATTTTTAACTTTGTTTTTAGAAATGCGCATAGAACTAATATCTTTAAGGGAAAATTTAAAAAATAAAAAATAAATAAATGAAATCTGAAAGCTTTCAGATTTTATATTACGTCAAATGGTCTTTTTTAACGTTTTGTCTGTTAACTTTATTTCTTAAATATCATGTTCTTTGCACTTAAACCACATAGAACACAATTCAACAGCAATATCATAAAATATTTAAGAACAGCATATCATTAAGGTTTCCGATTTTTATCTCCAGTCTCGCGCGCTGGAGATAAAATGATTTTTTTTTTCCGTGCAGTGTTGCCATTGCTCGCTTTGAAATTGTTGAGCTTGTTAATCAGAACTTTTTTTTTGTAAAACAAAAGTTTTACAAAATGTGAATTAGATAATAAAACAAATTCCAAAATTTGGGCTTCCAGATGCCTATATTCGAGTGGAGGGTTACGTTATTAAAAACGTGATTGTTCTAGGTACCGCTGTTTTTTCACAATGCCAGAAACATATATCCATTCATGTAGATTCTTCATTACTTAATTTCTTTAAATATAATGCAGGGCTGTAATATTTGGTAGCAACAATTTTAAATGGAAACTCCGTTTTGTAGTGGACGACGCAAAATACCTAAACGAAATTAATAGGGCAAAGTGCCCCTTTGGGCTAATAAATGAAATCTTCCAAGTAATTTTCTTATAAAAAGATCGATGTATCTTTGAATCCTTAAAAATCTAATTTAAACTTATATTTTTGTCTTTAATGCCAATCCAACCTACATACTTCCTTTTATCATTATATATTATTTCGATAGATAGTTTGTTACTGAATTAAAGTAGCATCGTACAACATTCCGATAATCGTTTAAACTGGATTACGTCATACTTATCGTATAAGAAGGGCTATATGGATTGTATCAGTACAGCGGTGACAAACGTTCAGAAGAGATAGAGTGCAGCTAGACGATGGGATATCACATAGTAATGCATAGTCGGAAACGCTTTCTTGACGCGGTAGTGACGATACAAATGTCAAGAAAGAAAAGACACGAACGGTGAGAGAAAACATGTTTATTATTCGGAGTACAACAAAAACAAAGAATAAACAGCATAAAGAGTCAACGGTCATCATCAAAGAAGACGTTGGAAATTATGACCCGGACCGTGATGCAGGAACCGTGTGTCATGCATCTCCAATGTGATCATCCATTCGTGATGCAGATCTTCCATGCGCCAAAGAAGTGAGGCCTGCATCACGGTCCGGGATTGTAATTTCGAACGCCTTCTTTAATGACGATCGTTGTTGGTTTTTGTTTTTATTTGTAGGTTTCTGTTGCACTAAACACAATAAAACATGTTTTGTCTCACTGTTTGTGTCCTTCCTTTTTTACGTTTTGCATCGTCATTACCACGCCAGAAAAGTGTTTCCGACCATGCATTGCTATGTGATTTTCCATCGTCTAGGTGTACTCTATCTCTCCTGAAAGTTTGTCACCTCTATGCTGGTACACCCTGTGTAACTTTATAAGGTATTTCTTCCCCTTCTTCGCCTGCTTTCCTGATGTAGTGGTAAGCGCGCTGAGCGCGTATTCCAGAGGTCTGTGATTCGAGTCCCGGCGAAGGGGTTACTCATTTTCAATACTCCTGCTTCAAAAATACTTAATGTCTCTACAACTTTTTAACGTCTTTACATTGTTATATCACTACTGACATCAAACGTTAGGCCTCAGTTCATAGGATCGATACTATACAAGACATTGGTTATTGGCCTTGGCTCACAAGATTAAAATAATGGTAGCAGTATGAAAAAGAATAGTAATGCACACTTTCTGCTGCCCAGAATTGCGACAAGCATATGATCAAAAGTGCATAGGTTTAATACCGCTGTACTATGGACAAGAAATAGCATCAATACAAGCATAAAACCAACACTGCCTAGGATGGATACGTGTGTCTCATTGACACAGCATAGAACTGACCCCAGCATATCACACATACTGGCACAGCGTAGAAAGGTTTATAATTAGCAACCGTTCATAATCCAGAGAGAAAAAAATTTATTTAATTATTATTTTCAGGCACATAGTCGATACGGTGTAGGATCAACGTATCTCATAGAATAGAAACCAGTTTTCGAGCTGCTGCGTCGATACTGTGCCGGCAGCGAGGCTGTCGATCATCTGTCACATTCCCAAAAGTTATTACATTATACCAATCTGAACACTATCCACAGTGCTATGCATAATGAATATATTACTAAGTGAATTGGGATTACACACCGTTCATTATTTGAATAACATTTAAAAAATACACTACGTGACTTCCTTCTACGGAATATTAAATTATGCGCATTTTTTCGTGCATTTCATTTAAACATATTGGATTGAATTAAATCTCCTTCGTCGATAGAGCATAAACCGCAATAGAATAAATACACTCTTTAAAATTCACTAGATTTGTTTACCATAGCGACACTCTGGTGCTAGGTTCACTTAGTAACGTTACATCTCATTCATTTTATAATTCAGAATGCACAAAAATTATGTATATCATCTGAAGAATTAGCTAATCGTTTCAACATGTTTTGTTCAAATACTATAATAAATCTAAAACGATGTATAAAGGAAAAAATAATTCACAGGCGATTCAGTATTTCTCGTTCAATTAATTCAGTTCTCACTTCGCGACAAGACAAAAAATACATAAAAACTCAATAAATCTATACTAAAAATTACGAAGTAAATCTTAAATAATAATAATAGAATAAATTTCAGAATGGATTAAGCATGATTTAATTCGCAATAATAAAAGAAGGCGTTATCATTGTTGTTACGAAGCTTAGTTTCTCTGGACTGGCAACAAATCCAGTATTCTGCTAAGTTTCAAATGCAACCAAATATGGCTGCTTTCGTAAAAATAATTAGGCTTAGCTGCACTTCAACAGTTTTGAAATTGTTGATAATTCTACAAATATTGCATGCAGATTTACTAAAGGCATAAAAACCGTAACCGGAAGATGAGAACAACATAATTTAGTTATGTTTAAAATACAAAAATGTACAATCTACGAACGTATAAGAATGAAGAAAACTGAGCTCACTGAGCCGAGTAACAGAGTGGGTAGATATATAGTTATATACTTTTGGTGTGGCCGATTGCAACCAAAATGTGAGATACATACATACATACGTAGGTACGTACGTAAGTACTCTGCCATTTTTAGTTCGATCTTCCTCATTTCTGTGTAGTGACATATACAGCATGATTCGCTACCAACAAAATTGCACGGTGTGTAGGAGGTACAGAGACGACTCGGAATCACATAGGAATGTAGAGTTGCAAATGATGTAGTTGCGAGCTGTGGTGCAAAGAAGCAGAGAAAAAGAACAGGAAAAGGGGCGTTTTTTTAACGTTTTGTGGGTTACCTTTATTTGTTAAATATCATGCTCTTCGCATTTAAAACATGAAATTCAGTTCAACAGCAATATCGCAAAATAATTTTAAAATGAGCATATCTTTCGAATTTCCGATACAGTCTCGTGCGCTGGAGATACAATTTTTTTTCGTATAGTGTTGCCATTGCTTGCTTTGAAAACGTTGAGTTTTTTAATCGAAAACTCATAAATGCTTTGCAAAATATGAAATAGATAATAAAACAAATTCCAAATTTGGGCGTCTAAATGCCCATATTCATGTGGAGACGTAAAGTTATTCAAAATTTGAAGGCTCTAGGTACCGTTGTTTTATCAAAATGCTAGAAACATTCATACATTTATGCTGATTCTTCATTATTTTAATTCTTTGAACATAATACAGGGTGATAATATTTGGTGGCAACAATTTAAAAAGTGAATCAGACTTTTAATCTTTTCGACGCAAAATGCCAAAACGAAATTAATAGCCCTTCTGGGCTGACAAACTTCGGTCTAAAAAAATCGTTTTGTGTATTTCTTTTGAATTAATTTACAATAATTTTAGTATTTGTGATTGATAAGAAATGTAAATAAAAATAAGCTATTTCATTTTGGGTTAACTTTTAAGAATACAGAATTTGCCTTTCATTTGAAGAAAAAAAAAGTAAACCATCATTCTGTGATATTTACTGAAAGTTTATGTTTACTCAGGGTCATGTTTATGTCAGCGTTTTTCAATACATTTACACGCATATAACCACATACATATTCAAGAAATAGAAATGAAATATAATTACTATAAATTAGGCCTCAAGAGTTTTGGTTAGCAGAGGGTTTACTAAAACAGTTAAAAATATTGACTCGCTATTAATAGTGTCCAGACAGTCTCGATTCAAACTTTCAGATATCCTTCTTTCTTGAAATTACTCGCTGGGGACCTATCACAATGAATCTAATTTCCACAGCAGAGGAGTGAAAGGAATACTTGAAAGCAATTAATTGCTCAACAATTCCGCGCGTAAGGGAAAGGACATACTTTTCTTCTCTCTGAGGAAAAACATGCAATTTTACTTAGGAATAGAATCTATTGGAAGCAATTTGTTAAGAGGCAGGACATTTAACAATTGCTTTTCTGCTTTAAAACTGTCTGCTTTTAAAATACTGTTGCGTTATACGGGTTCGTGGATTTGAGAGTATCCGATGAAAACACGATGCAGAACAATAAAAAGCACAATTTATTTACAAGAATCACTATTTACAGCACAGTTCCAAAATTACCTTTAAAAGCGTCGAAAATCTACAATAAATACGCTGAAACAATCAGCAACACAGCTTCAGGCTGTAACTGTAAAGGTAGCTTCACGGCAACACTAAAACTTATAATAAACACCGTGGAACAATCACCAATACACTGTCAAGCTATACTGTAAAGGTAGCTTCACCGCAAAGCACTATCTCGATCTCTTTCCGTTCACAAAACTCTCGCGTAGCTTACCACTCACAGTAAGCAGCCATTCTCACAATTCTCACAACAAATCACACTGCTCGTAACACTTCACAATGCCGGCTCTCAGAAACGAAGGGGTTTATATAGCTTTTCTTTAGGTTCCACACGTTTCGAGAAATATCTCGACAGGAAGTTATTCTAGAAGCTTCCCGATTGGACCATGGGATATCGCCAATTTGGTCGCCAAATGGGCGATAAAGTCGCCAATCTGGCAACCCTACCATACACTATTTTATGGCAACCCTAAAGCTATGCCGGAAAGCTTACATACAGGCGGAACCGCCGAATTTTTCGCAACAATACTATACAGCTAAATTTGACCAGGCTCTTTTTAATTTAATTTAAATTTTTTTATATATCAGTGGTTCTCAAACATTTTTGTCCCAAACACCTCCTGTCATCATTGGTAGATGATTATTCCCTTTAATTTCCAAACTCGAAATATGCATATATATTTCTTTAAATTTATATTATTTTTAATACGTTTTATAAACTGAAGAAGATAATGCTTAGAAAATATTGATAAACATTAAAACTTCAAAAAAATTAATTTTTTATATTCATAAATTAATATTAAATAATTAAGAGGTAAATATAAAAGCCTGACACCATTTCCTCTGAAATTATGAAATTTCACCTCAGTTGAGAACCTTGGTACATACTGAGAACATAACTTGAACTAACTGTCATCTAAATTCAAGTCATGAATTACTATAAACCCACCAGTGGGCGAGTGGTAAAGCCGCTGAACACTGGTAGTTCGGTTCGAGGTTCGAATCTCGCGAACGGGCTGGCTGCATGAGCGTTTTCGTGGTTTTCTCTATGTACAACGTATATACGAGCCAGTTTCTCTTTAAAAGTCGTCCACGAATACATTTCTCCCCTTAGGCAGATAGCTCTCGAGACTTTGCCGTAATCATATTAGCCAAAAACATGAATTACTGTACGCTAAATGAAATATATAATTAAGATGGTTAATTGTATATAATTGCTTTAGTAATTTAATTGAATCGTATAAAAATTCGTCAGTAATTTAACTTAATTGTATATAAATTCGTTAGTAATTTAATTATTTGAATTTTTGGTTTCCGTCAATAGAGAACTAGATTCTTAATAGATGCAAAAATATAACATTTGAATGAATAATCATTAAATGAGAAACTATTAATATAACGTAAATTAAAATAAAATAAGAAAAGTAATTAATTTTAAAATATGTGACAGACATTATGCAGTGTAATACAAAATTCCTGCATGTTAATAAAATAGTAGGCTTTTTCTTTAATTATATTGCGAAGAAGTATGCAGATTGTTTTTTAATTTTATACTAAAACAATAGAAAATAATTGCAAAGTGTAGTAAATCGCAGATTCGTAAACTACTAAGCAGTGGCGCAAACTGTATTATAATAAAAGGCCTGCTTCAAACAACATTTTATAAAATTATGTTCATGAATTTAAGATAGCATTATACGATTAGATTGTTGATTATAGCGATTTCTATAATGTATAAAATCATGTGAAAGTTTATTTTCTATCGCAATGAGCAATTATTAAGCATTCATCTAAAATAATTCTTAAGACTGATGTTAAATTTATTTTTAAAAATTTCGAGAAAATTAGAAAAACCAAATTTCTTTTTATTCAAAAATCTCGTAAATTCAAATCTATTATAGGAATCAGGCTTTTGGCATATTTGTTTGAATGGATTGCAATTTCACAACAGATAAGTGAATTCAGAATTTTTCAATACATATTCTGTTTCGAAAAAATCCTGTTTTTTTCCTGTTTTTTTTTTTTTTTTGTGTGTGTGTACTGCCTGAGAAGCTTTGCGGTTGAAAAAAATTGAGAAATTACTATTAATTCCTTGTACGAAGTAAATGAAGTATTGTAATCATATTTCAACGATATTTCAACGAAAATATCCATTTCAACCGCTCTCGAAACCATTTGAACGATGTGTTTGCGTGACATCTGTACGTGCGGACAGAATAAGACTTATTTTTGCCAGAAAAGACTGTAAAATAGATTTAAAATAGAATCAGAAGAGACTTTTTTTCTTCATGTCTGTACTTAAGTGCATATATGTGTATCTCGCATCACTCAATAACAAGTAGCCGTAGAACGTTAAAATTTTGCATATGGGTCAGTTATAACATGTAGTTGTGCAATTCCCTTTTTCTTTGAAATTTCCACTCTATATGTTCCCACTCTGTTACATAGATCGGGGAGCTTAGTCCTTTTTATTCTTATATGTTGGTGAATTTTGCAATTTTTGCTTTAAAAGCGATTGAATTATGTGGTTATTATGTTTTTAGTTAATGTGCATGCAATAGTTGTAGAATTATCAACAATTTAAACGTTTAAGTGGCAAGTTAAGCCTAACGAACCACCATTTGTTTAATTTGAAAAACAGTGGAACAGTGAATTAAGTCAGTTTCTTCACCTTCAGTGTCTTTTTGCCGAGTGGGACGAGACGTAAATATTCAATTTTGACCACCAAAAAAATCTGCCTTCTTGCTGCTGGCTGAATTATTGGATTTTGAGTAGAAATTCTAATTTTAACTGTAAATATTTTTTAACAGTTTTGTGGTTTATGTTTTTCTGTATTTTACAATTTTTATTGAAAATCTTTCGAGTTTTTTATGTATTTTTTCTTTGCCGCTGAATGAGAAGTGAATTAATTGAATGAGAAATATATCTTTAATGAAATTCGAGGAAATAAATTTAAAAGAAATGCAGCAAAAAATGTGTACAATTTAATAGAGCGTACGAGGAATTCATGTGGTGTCTAATTAGATTTTTTCATTTTAATGTCAATTTATAAAATCATTCTGAACAATGAGGAATACCCATGCTAAAACCATATTTATTTTTCTCTTATTTAAATTTATCAATTTTATTTAACTTTATCTGTTTGTAATATCAGCAGACTGATCAAGGCCTCAATGTCAGCTCTTGTTTTAGGAAATATTGTTTGTAATTTTTCATTCAGTTAAAAATTTTATTGCTTTTTCTTACCGCATTTTATAAAGTTTTACTTATTTGTAAATTTGCTTATGTAACTGTAGATCTTTTTTGGATCGCTTCCATGTGAAGAGCTCTAAACGTGTTCTAATAATTAGAGCCGGGACTTAATTTCTAAATTTAGGAAGACTGGAGTTTACAACATATACCATTGACTAATTAAAACTAAGCAAAACAAAAAGGTATAAAACTGTAACGGATGAAGTTAAATTAATGATTATTAAATAAGAAATAAATCCTCATATCATGAAATTTAAATAAAAATGGGAAAATCAATAATATTTAAAAAAAGTTATGAATTTTATTTGACATAATAAAACAAATGGAAATGACTGAGTAAATTAATATAAACCAATCATGATACTGAGGATAAAAAGAAAGTACGGAATTTAATCAATATTTATCACATTCAGATCAAATTGTGTTTGTATTTTGGCTTCTTATCCGCTTAAAGCCATTTTGACCAAGTGAACGCAGCCCATAAAAATCCTCTTTTCCTGAGAGGTTTGCATTTAGACATGGAGGATCATTTTCTCAGCTGCTCAAGATTTCTTATTTTGCTTCAATATCTACTACCAGTATAGTTTTACTAAATGCTAAATAAAATGTTGCATTAATAATAGAAATTTCTATTAGTATTGCTATTCAGTTTCACAACAGAGTACAACAACAACAGACATCCGTCTTTATTTGAAGCTAGAGTGTGCTCTGGCTGGAATTACGATTTCATTCAAAAGTTGAAATGAACCGAAACCTAGTTCCGGCTTTATTTAAGCCTTGATTGTTACCGAGATTTTCCATGTCTTATAATAGGTACTAACAATGTACAGAAATTACTGAATTCGTCCTCAATCCATGCAATTATTCTTGCATTATCAAGGAACTGGCCAAACGAAAAGGAAACCTTTCTTCAACATCAGGAACTATTATTTAGCTAATTTTCTTGCACTAGGTAGTAGGAAAGTCTGTCGTGTTTTTATCTTTATATTTGTTGTTCATATCGTTTAAGGCTCATCATTTTTAAGAATGTTTTTTCAGAGAAAAGCAAGAAGGAAAACTTCTACTGATAAAGCATATACTAGTGAATAATTAAAACTAAACAGAATAAAAAGGACATAAAACTGTAATGAATGAAATGAAATTAATAATTATTAAATAAATAGTAAATTAAAATATCATGAAATTTAAATAAAAATGAGAAAATTAATATTTTTGAAAAGGCATAAAAATTATTTCAAATAACAAAACAAATGGAAATGAATTTTTAAATTAATGTAATAAAATTCACTAGTTTATGATCTTTATATTTACTGGTTATGCCGTCTAAAGTTTATCATTTTTAAGAATATTTTTCAAAGAAAAAAGGAAGCAAAAAGGAAACCAAAAAGAAAAGCAAAAAAGAAAAATTTTATTGCATCCATTCTTTCAGAGGACTTCTGTTTCATTTTCAGGCCTGCACACAAATTTGCACAAAAGATAGTCCACTTAGTTTAAAATTTTATGCATTATCATTTGGAACTCTGAAAAAAAACCGAGAAATAAGCCAACTTTAATAGTGCACTGAAACCCGAGAAAAAATTATTGTTATCTTACCTAAAAAATAACAATAAACCGCACTAAATTCAATATTAAGCGACAGATATGTTGTGCAATAACACAGCGAAGGCGTTTTCAGCTCACTAGATCCTCTCTCTAACGCAGTTTCATCAGAGAATCATAAATGAAAACGGATATGAAATCTTTATTTAATAGTAAGAGAGTTTCTCAGTAGAAAAAAATAAATTGAAAATCTTCTCAGACATTTTAAATTGAATTGTGGGATCTTAAATAGACTTATTTACAAGTCATAAAATCAATATTAGGCAATAATTGTAGAATTTCTTACCAAGACGGGCAGTAAATCGGCTGAAAACAAAAATTGACTGACACTCTGGCTCGGGTAGAAGGCATTGGTAAAATCTTCTGTTATCAAAGCGTTGGGTTTCCGCTTCCCAGTTTCATTTGCCAGGACTGAGTGTTCGGTGCATATTCTTGGCAAACATCTTCGTGAACTCCTTAAGTCCTGATCTGGAACAGGGAGCTGAATGCAGCTATGTTCTGTGGTAGGAAACTGTGGTTAAGTGGTAGAATAACTATACGTGAGAAGGATTTAAAATCCTCTTTTATTAAACCACAATTATATACAGCCACTTTTCAACTCGGGAGGGATACAGAAAATAATGACCGCACTTGGGTCTAAACTGAACAATCAAATTATTTAAACTAAAATTAAATAGAAATTAAATCGTCGTTGCTCACAGAGCTATACTGCGAGGTTGACCTCTAAACTAAATGGTGCATAGCAAGATTTAACTAATACTAACGCACTTATAATTACTTCAATAACTAATAGCGTAACAGCGCTACGGCTTAGAATTTAAGTACTAGCTACTCAGGCGAACGTTGAACAGAATAACAGTGGTCTGAGACTAAAAGCTCTCTCACACTGAGAGGCTAAATAGCAACTTGGCTCCACTTCAAAGTAGCATAAAGCTGAAACGCGCGCTTATTCTAACGGGAAGTTGAAATAACAGATAGAAAAAGGCAAATTAAAATAAAACTTTGTTAGTTTAACTAAAACCTTACACATTATGCAAAAGTGCCACTAATTTATTATAACAACAACAAGCACTGTGTCCCAGATTACATGCAATTAAACGACCGCATGGACATGCGCGAATTTCATCCGCAGCATATATCCCATACTATAGGACATGTGAAAAATCCTTCATAATGTTGATTGTAATTACATTAATATCACAATTATGTCGAATTTATCGTATCCTGTAATATAGGACATATGTTGCTTTCGTCGAATCTGGCCCATTGTGGAAGGAAAGAAAGAGAAAAGAGAAGGTTCTTTTGCCGGGGTAAAATTATTTCAACGACCGATGCTGTAAATGGAAATCATGCACAGTGTCTGGGGTGAAATAAAGATGATATGACAGTTTGCAAATAGTTTTGTTTTAATTGTTTGACTCTAAATATAACCTATGATTCATTGTAAAGCTACATGTTTAAAATATTTAATAAGAATTTCAGTTGATTTGCCAAAGATTTTGCCATAAAATGTTTTCTTTACCTTTTGTTGCTATGAAATCTTCGTGTCATTTCATTATTTAGCAGCTGGGACGAGTTTAAATTCCAGGAATTAAAAAAAAAATTCTATGTATATTGGATTGCAGGTAGAAAATTTTCCTTTCGCTTTAAATTTAATTTGTATGATTTATACTATTTACGTATGTGGTCATTATGGCATAGAAAGAAAGAATCCGTCAAATGAATTTCAAAATATTATGTTGTCTTTTTATCGTTTAAAAAAAAAGCTGATGTGTACACCACATGACTTCCTTGTACGGACTATTAAATTATATGCATTTTTTTCTGCATTTTATTTTAACTTAATGAACTGAATTAAATCCTCTTACTCGATAACGCATAAAACACAAAAGAACAAATGCATTCTTTAAAATTCACCATATTTATTTACCATAGCGACACTCTGGCACTAGGTTCACTTAACAGCATTACATCTCATTCATTTTATAACTCAGAATGCACAATAATTGTATCATCTGAAGAATTACCTAATCGTTGCCACATGTTCTATTCAAATACTATAATAAATCTAAAATAATGTTTAAAAGAAATTAAACAAATAAAAAAGAAACAGCTTTTCATAGACGACGCAGCGCCACTTAGCAAATGCGCAAGCGCTACTCGCAAACATTCTTAGTCTGAGACAGACTTGCGACAATATTTGCTGCTAATACGAAACACATATTTCCTCGAATTTCATTAGAGATATATTTATCATTCAATTCAGTTCTCAATTCGCAGCAAGGCAATAATACCTAAAAACTGAAAATATTTTCATTAAAAATTGAAAGATATAGAAAAACAAAAACACCAAGTACAGTTAAAACAATTTAAAAAAAATAAAACTTAGAATTACAGTTTTTATGCAAAACCAAGCAATTCGGTCAGCAGGCATGAAGGCAGATGTTTTAGTGCACAAAACTAAAAGTTTCCTTTCTGTCCCACTCGGCAAAAAAGACACTGAAGGTGCAGAAACTGACTTAATTCACTATTGTGCTAAGTTTCAAATATAAATACATATCGCTTCTATGGTAAAAAAATAGGCTTAGCCGAAATTAAACAACTTTTAAATTGTTGATAATTCTACAGTTATTGCATGCAGATTAACTAAAGGCATAAAAACCTTAACCAAAAGATAAGGACAACATAGCTCAATCAGCTTTTTATAAGCAAAAAATACACAATTTTCCAACACTTAAGAATAAAAAACTGAGCTCACTGAGCCGAGTAACAAAGTGGGTATATTTATATTGTTACGTTTTTCTTTCTTATGTACGTACGGTATGGGGTTCGTGGATTTGGAGTGAATAACAACGACACGTCAGGAAGAATCAAAACTCACTTTACTAGCCAGTATTTGACAAGACAGCTCCAAAAGCACGTTTACAATCGTGGAAGAACTACTTTAAACACGCTGAGACAATCAGCGACACAGCCTTCAGGATACAAGGCTATAATGGTGGAGACAGCTTCACGGCAAAGCACCAGAATACAGCTCCTGACTCTGCTCGGTCGTTCTCCGAACTGTACGTACTCTCGAGGCTCTACGCTACAACTCGTGATGCAGTCGACGATACACTAAAGTACAACTCCCGACTCGTTTCTGTCTTTTCGAAACTCAACACACTCTTAAAATAAAACTCGACGATGCACTACCAGCAGCGTTTATATAGTTTTTGGGTTGTGTTCGAGAACATTCTGGTCTAAACTAGTGAGAATTCCTTCCAGATGGTTCTCCATCCGTCTATGGCATATCGCCAATTTTGTGGTCACATGGGCGATTTCTCGCCAAATGTGGCAACCCTGCCGTTCATTGCCACTTTCTGGCAACCCTTGGGGGAAAGCTATCTTACCGCGCCTGGACATGTCCTATGTTTCAACGTTCTGAGACTACTTGTTTTGAGTTATACGAGATGCATACGTACGTACGTACAGACGCCACGAAAAAAATCTCTTCTGAATCTATTTTAAATCAGTTTTGTAATTAGTTTGGGGAAAAGGGTGCTTTATTCTGTGCTTACGTACAGGTGTCAAGCAAATACCTTGTTAAATAGCATTCGATATCGGTCAAAATAAATATTTTCCTCGAAATATGGTACTCGCAATTTTTCGTGAATGCAATACTTCCTTTACTTCGTACAAGGAAGTAAAAAGAAGAAATTCAGAAATGGAAAATACTGCAAAATTTCGGTATCTCTTTTTGCAGCAAATTGTTATTGATATCTGACTACGAGTATGAATTGTATTTTTATATGAAAGTAATATTATTTCATACGTTTTTGAAGTCATATTTTATTCTACATTATAAAATAAGCTATGTTTGCTAATTTGAAATCTTTGTAAAACATTCTGTTTCATATAAAATTTACGAACATGATGCATTATAATTTAATTCTTTCACGTCCTCAATAACGATAACAAATTCAGATAACGACTCATAACCACTGATTTCTATTCAAAGACTTCATTACTTTTTACTTCAATTGGGAGAGTCAGTCAACAAATTCTGTTCCCTAACAAGAGTTCATTAGCTAAAGATCAAAAACATGTTTTCGATTTTCGGTTGATAAAAGTTGAAATTAGACGCCTAACTTTTTGTTTTAATGAGAGATATATTTTAAATGATAAAGCAGTGATGCTGGCTTTCCTTTTAGAATTTAGAAACAAAATCTTTGCCAAATATATTTTTAGACTTAAATTAAAATCCTTTCATAACATACGGCAGTCAATGAATTTTATTCTATTTAATATCGGACTGCTTTCTTTCATTCGATTAGCAAATTTTTTATATTATTTGAAAATTTATAATGATTTATGCCATGTAACACTGACACTGAGGTTAAATACTGAAGAATTTAGTCTATGAGTTAAAATAAATCTACTGGATTAAAATGCACGTGAAATAAGCCTGAATTTTACATTATTAAGCAAAAGGAGGGCACAATTTGAAGCAAAATATATTGAGATTAAAAATTGTAATCTCTAAAATTGTATCATTTATCACTGAACCGAAAATATATGCGGTACATAATTCATCTATTGACTTTTAAAACTAATCTTTTATCAATTTCAGCAAACCTGGCAAACGATAATTGACAGCATTTATTTTTTAAACACCTCAACTTAGTTTCCTGAAATTTTACTTACGGGCAGAATTTTCATTGTAGTTAAGCGTTTGCTTTGATCCAATAAACATATGCTGTCATGGATTCAAAAATGAGCAAAAGATAGCAGTAAAACTTTGTTATAAGGAGGGATAAGCAGCAATGGGCACATTTAAAATGTTTTATTAAGGAGTTAAGCATTAAAACGACTCAATGTTTCTCGTAGGTAATAGCGATATCGTAATCGATGAGATTTTCAAGAGGAACTCAGGTAGTTAAGAATATCGAAATTGTCAGCGAAAATTCGTAATTTGCCCCTTGGAATGTAATCTGATGAGCTTAACATCAATGAAGACAGTGCTAAAAATTTGGTGTAGAATAATATCGAAAAAAGAAGAAAATTTTCTTGTTTAGTTTCTTTGGCAGTGGCTGTAGAGCAGACAGAAGACTGAATTTCTGCTTGACATGAATTGACCCAAATTTCAAGCATCAACCTTTATTGTTTTGAACAAACTGTGACTGGAAATGAAACGGGGTACTTTACGTATGATCCTCACATGCAACAGCAATTTCTGGATTGCCAAAATTCACTACGACCACAAAAATTTCGGTTTCAGAATTCTGATGTAAAGAATCTGCCCTCTGTGACTGTTTCTGACTGGAAAGACATAGGTTACTGAGGAATGTCTCCTGAAGAACAGAGGTAAACTCCATGTTTCACAAAGATATAATAGTCAGATATTTGACGAAATTTTAGCACGTTATGGCCAAAAGAAGGTGAACTGAGAAAGTGCACAACAAAGCATCGTCAGTTGCATCATCAGATCTTAGAAAAGAAAAGTGCTGAATTTTCAACCAACGCTAATCCACTAGATTTTGTACCTGTAGGTACTATATTTTACATTTTTTTCGAACATTTCGAAAGTAACTTGTTATTTTAATAATACTGAAAGAATTCAGCTAACCTCAATCAGATTTATTTTTCAAATTTGTATTTTTAAATATTTTTTATAAATTTTTCGAAAAACGTTTTGTGTTATAACCTATAAAAGTTTTAACATCATCTTAAAGTAGATTTATTTCTAGGCACACCTGCAGGAAATTAGAGTTTTTTTATTCAAAATTTTCTAAGATACACATGAATTTACATATTGGAGCGTTTTGAAATTTGGCATCTTTTGTTTTGAGCGACAATAACGTCAAACGATAATACGCACTTTGTTAAAATTATTTGAAATTACGAATGATGACTTTTTTTTGCTTGTCTACCATGAAAAAGAGAAAAAGAAAATAGGTTGCTGTAAATTAAGAAATTTGCCAAATAAATTATTCTTGGCGAAAAAACTGAAAAAATACGCCAAGATAAATTTTCGAATTTCTCCGTAAATTTCGCACCAATTTTACTAAATTTAATATTTAAGCATAATTTGAGTCGTATAATTGAAGTATGGAAAGCAATTAGCATGTCATTTCAGAAAACGTCCGATTTTGTTTCAGAATACCTATATTAGAACACTGCTATATAAATCTAATATATATCCTAAGTCGCGCTTTCGAGACATGAAAAACGCAATTTGAATGGCGACAATCGGCCCAGTAGAATAGAACGAGAGACATAGAACTTTCCCACTTTTTTTTTTGTATGTGTGTGTGTGTTTAAGTGTATGTATGCAGTGTACTTTCGTAAACCCCATTTGCCACGTTCAGTATCGATATTTATACCAAAAGAAACAGGCCCACCAGCGGCCGAGCGGTAAAGACGCTGAACACTGGTAGTTCGGTCCGAGGTTCGAATCCCGCGAACGGACTGGCTGCATGGGCATTTTCGTGGTGTTCCCCATGTGTAACGTGTATACGAGCCACTTTTCCTTAGAAAGTCCTCCACGAAAGCATCCCTCCCTTTAGGCAGATAGCCCTCGTGTGCTTTGCCGTAATTGAATAACCTATCAAAGAGAAACAGATTCAATTTTAAAACTATAGATAGGAGATATAGAAGTGTACTTTTTTTTATACATGAAAGAAAAAAGGGTATCATGTCTAGAGCGAGACATTTGTGATCAAATGGTCTCCTTTCCATGACAGAAAAATGCTTTTTTTGCACTAGAATTCTTTTGTGATAATGCAGGAAAATAAGCTACATATATGACTTAAAATGATTCTTGAGATTAGTAACAGAAAAGTAGATCTGTCATAAACTGAGAAGAAAATAATAGAAGACATTAGAATGTTTGTTTAACGGGGACATCGAATCAGAACTATTAAGTAATACGTATTAGCTAAGCATATAATTTTATATTTGCAAGAAATCAAAAGAATTCATTAAAATCTGTGCCTTATACTGCGTGAAACGCTAAACCGTTACGGTAAATCTTTTACTCAAATATTTTTTTAAACGTGTTTGGCATTCAAATCTTGATGTTATTACATGAAAAAAAGGTTTGGAACTTCTAAATTATACATTTTTGATGGAACTTTTTTTTTGAGAAAACTGAGTTGCCTCGTTTAATAAAATTTCACATAATTTTCTATAGGTTTTATTATGTTTAAAATGCTAATTAAATTTATTATTTAGACATAGTTGAATTTTAAATGTTGCATTTTGTACTGATTTTCCTAAAAGGCACATATTTGTCAAAAACTAAAAAGAAAGCGAATAAGTATGCCTTATTTTCAGTTCAAATTCTTCTATTGAACTTGATATCTTAGTACACCAGCCAAATTATGTAAAAATGATTAAAGTTTAAAAGTTGCTTTATAAATATGCATTAAGAATTCCTTCAAGTAACTTCTTCACTAAATTTGTTAATCGTGAGCATTAATTTGCATTTAAAGTATGCCGAAATCTGTTTTATAAGGGAAATCTCTAGCCTTACGTTCAGAAATTTGCACGTTTAGTTCATACTAAAGGTTAATAATGAATGGTTTCTAGAAATGGAACTTAAATATCAGGTTTCTAACTCTTGTAGGATAAATTCAGTTACATAGCTATGTACTGGTTTCGTATACAAATTCATTCAAATCAGACGAGATTTTAGAGATTTATTTTGGAAAAGTTAAGAAGTTAAGCGGCTTTTCTATGCTAACGTGGAATTCCAACTGCACGCCTTTTCATTTGCCTGTTCTGTGTTCAATTTAAAGAAAGCTGAATATAAAGGTACATGAGCGTGGAAAGGAAATTTTAAATAGGTAAAGATTTAATTTTGCATATTTAGAATTTCGATGGAGAAAGAAATTAGTTATTACAAATAATAAACCCCAAATAATTTTTTTTAGAATGTAATAATTGATTAGTGAAAAGTTACAACTAAACACTGTGTAGAGATATTAGGTATTTTTTGAAAGGAGGAGAGATGAATATTGAGCAATGCCCTCGCTGGGACTCGAACCATAGACCTCTCGAATACGCGCCAAGTGTACTGACCACTACGCCACGAAGACATGCTAAGAAGGTTGGAGAAATACCTTACATACTTTCCCTTTTAAAGGCAGACTGTAGATTAAGGGACTCGGTCGCTAAGTCCTGGTGGTGAAGAATCATTATTCACCACCTTTTAGTTCGGGCGCCACTGTAGAGGCATTATGTTTTTTTTTGAAAGGAAAGATGCAAAATGAGCAATGCCCTCGCCGGGACTCGAACCAAGGACCTCTCGAATACGCGCCGAGTGTGCTGACAACTACACCACCAAGTCATGCTAAGAAGGGAAGAGAAATACCTTATAACTGTATACAATTATGGGAATCTTGAATGCGAAACAAAATTTAATAAACGATGACTCTGAAACAATGCTTAATGATATTGTTTTTGCTATGCAGTTAAGTAATCCTATATAACTATATTAGAAAATGCTTGTAGTTGATGTATTGTACTTGTATGGGATGGCAAAAAATATCTTTTGAGGGCTGTATGATCCGTATAGTTTACGGAAGCCAAGAAATGAACTATTAATAGTGTGGAAGGGTTTTATTGGTTATGTATTATATTATAGCTAGAATGTGCTTAAATATATATTTTACTTGAAGCAAGTTGATACAAAATCTGCAACGATATCAGTATTCAAACATTTAAGAACCTGTAAATTCTAAGAAATTTCAGAAATGCTTGGAGTTCAGGAAAAATACGGTTTTCTTGATGTAGCTTGTTCCATGCGTAACTACTAAAAGGCTATAAAATGTTGACATCATGATAAAGGAAATACTCTGGCAAGAGAGTATTTCCGCTGCCTACAAGTATATATTATTGATAGAAAATGGACATTGAGTGCAACAGCGCCATAGGAATGGCTTTTAGGATTAGTAAAGGGGTCAAAGATTTTATGTCTTCTACTCAGAGTGTCCATGAAAGGAAAGTGCGATTCATAAAGTCCAAACTACGGGCTTTTTCCTCCCCCTTCTATCTTCAGATATAACGACTGGTAAAATCCTATGCGTAGAGTGTCAAGATACTGCTTTTTAAAGAACAAAAACGTGAAAATTATTCGCCTCAACGCAAATTTTAATCCAAACGCCAAGGCAAATACATTTCATCTTAGTGTTCCGTAACTAGTGGAGAATATCAATATGTTAAACTTTGACTGGTAAAACCCTTCCATGAAATGTTCTTTAGAAGGTCTAGAAAATGTCATCAGCAACTTCGAAACGAAAGAACAAATACTCTGCCGATCACCTGAAGAATTCCATAAACGTAGAAAAATGCAATTAAATGCGTCTAAACTCAGTCCAGAACTTAAAGTTTAAGAAATTAAATCCAGGATATGAAACGGAGCGTTTGCAAGTCCTCAGGGAACGCTTCTGTTACCCGTTCCTTTACTTTTGACATTTCTTTCTTGCCTCTTTGACAGTGAGTGAGAGCAGAACATCAAACTGGGGAATCAGTAAAAATTTTCAATAAGGCTGAAAGAGGTGATTAAATAGATAGGGGAGGCATACAAATATTGCACGGTGAACGAAAGAGCTAAATACATGATGCCTTATACAAATAACCACCAAAGATAAAATAGCTGTGCTACTGTTTCTTTACACCACTGTCATCACAGAAAGAAGAATTCTGTCATTATTTAAAACGTTTTGGAGAGCTTTCTAAAATGCTACACCTAAACATGTATATCAGTTGCATATTCGATTGCCAGAAGTCCATTTTAAAGTGAGTTTTAGGGCAGCTCTGTATTTGCCGGCCTCCTGTTTTCCATGACCTTGTTGGAAGCTGAGATGCCTTGGCTGTCTTCCGCGACTTTGTTGTTTGAACTTTAGTATTATTATTTATATGATTGTATTTTAATCTTTTGCGTGTCATTATATTATTTTGAGTATTTTCTATGTATGATTACGTTATGTATTGATGTATTGTATTGTTGATGTATCAATTTTTCCTTTGTATTAGTATTTAAGTATTACTTAATTTTTTATTATTGTATTATTACTTAGTTTATTTTCTTTTGTAGGTGTATTAATATCGTTTAATTATTAATCGAGAAGTCAAACAACAAAAACCAACGTTATATTTGCAAATTTTCACAGGACTACATTCGATGGTTTTACCGAACCATCAGACTCAGCTGCCAAAGTGCAAATGAACGAGATAAGATATAGTGATAAGATAAGAATGGCTGGACGGAATGTAAGCTACTGGTGCCATCTATTGATGAAAAAAGACAACTAAAACATAATTTCCTTAATTGCTGAAGGTAAAGATGGATTGGAATTAGGGTCATTAACTAGAACAAAAAGAATTTTTTTTTGAATGTGAAGCCCCTCTAAAAATCTAAATCACCAATGGAAGACGTTTTCTGAATAATTTTGGCTGCAGAAAAATTGAACGTGTGATTTTCGGACCAACAATGCTGGGCAACAGAGGACTTGGATGAAGGTTTACGGTAAACAGTTGTACTGAAGTTGGAAGTGTTACGTTTGACCAAAATGTCGAGTTTAAATTAATTTGACTTTTAAATTAATATTTGTTCGGCGTGTTATTTTACCTTTATTATAGTTTAATTATTCGTGGTATATTCCAGTATTTTTATCTTAATAGTATTTGCATTTTATATTTTTTCTTTGCTCTCCGCAGACCTAGATATTATATTTTTATTGTTGAATTGCATCTCCTTGTATTACGAGTCATTTACTTACATCTGTAATCCTCGCAGAATACTTCATGGAACACGATGAGCTTCTATTTGTTTCCTTAATTAAAAATTAAGTAACTAGTTAGTTCTGTTAAGTAACTAGTTAACTATTAAGTTCCTTAATTAAAAAAAATACCACGGTGTGATATAGTACCATTTCATAGAGGAACAGAAAAGATAGATGCACGTTGGTTTAATTTGCCTTGAATGCATTTACTAATAACGACGTCATTTATGTATGTATTCTGATCTCATTCGCAGATTTAAAGAGGAAGGGAACCCATGCATATTTTAAATTAAAAATCGAGACTTCTGTCTACTTGTAGAGCTTAGCAATAAGGGTATTTCAAAATTTAATGTCCTCCCCCCCATTTTTTCCCTTTTCCGTCTTCTAACTCCTTCCGCTTGAGTTTGTAATAGTTGATGTGTGTTTTAAGCGATTCTAGGAAATTTCATATAAAACTATATCCCTGCGAAGGTTTTTAATTCAGTTAAAAGCATTTGATTATCCCGAGCAAGATTTAAACGATATGCGAAATAAAAGAAATTAATATTTACTAATTTTAATTGATTTTATTTTATAGCATTAAATTATTAAGAATCAAAATTCGAAAATGATAAGTAAAATGGAGTATGAAAATAATAACACGAATATGAACAAGAATTTGGTATATTGGACTCGAGTTTTTAAGAAAAAGGAAAACACGTTTCATTAGATTTATTATGTGACCACAGGCGATAAGCGAACAGTTTTGTTCTTTTAAAGCAGATTGCTCGTCTGTAATATGCGTTACGTCTGAATATTTTAATTTAAAAAAATTCTAATTAATATAATTTTAATGAAGTGTGATCTTTAAAACTGATTCTGATTTCTTTATTCACATTTACAAAAAATAAACTTTAAAATGTTTTAAATAATTATTTCAATGACTTTATGATTGAAATGGAAGTTTTGAGACAACTTATTATTTATTATTTTAATTTCCATTCATAAATGATAACCAGGACACTTATATAACTGTAAAAAATCTAATGAATTCCCTCCCTTTAAATACTTAAAAATATTAATACATTAAAATTATTTTAAATGCATACTCCAAAACAGCCTTTTATAAACTATAATGCTAGCAATGTAATCGTGCTCTGTTAGTTTAAGGATTTCTTTGTTAGTTGAAGGAAAGGAAAAATATAACCGCGAACTATTTGTTTCTGAAATTATATTATGATTAAAGAAAGCATTAATTATATTTTTACTGAATTACAGCTGCTATTATCGCATTTAGTTTATCAATATGGGAAGTTGTCATAACATTCCACAGAAGTATCCGGCAGTGTTGCTGTTGTTGTTGTCTTGTCCATGTATTTTATGGAAGAATGGTTGTTATGAGTCTCAAGAATGTTGGACTAACTTAATGTTGGTCCTTACTTCCACACCAATTTGGATAAAGAGCACGCGGGGGCTAGTCTGAGGATCACACCTAACCACACGAGAGGATTTTCATATCGCCGTACATTTAGAGTGCCCCCATGCCGCTAAGACACTGCCCATTTACAAAACTTTTTGCCTTCTCCGGAATTTGAACCCGGGCTCTTCGGTATCGCAGTAGGATTCCTCGAATCACTTTACCATCTGGGCGGTATCGGGCAGTCTTTGATCGCGATATATAATACTTCCAAATGATAACTTATTTTATTTATTTTTTTCTTGACGCAAATTGATTCGAGTTCTAAGACACCTACAAAATTAAATCTCAAACATTTTCATTGATGTAAATATTGCACTTTTTAAATATTAGACTGATTATGGATCAGTTGTTCGAACGCAGAAATATGTATTCCAACTAAAATGTCCTTAAACGCTTGTTTCTTCTTTTTTAAATTTTTGGTTGTTTGTTAATAGGAAAATCCGTTGTTGTTAATAAGCAAAAAAATCATTAGGAAGATGATAGTGGAAATCATGAATTTAATTGAAAATATGCTTTATATCTAACTCAGTATTTCTCTGAATACTAGCAATGAATATAAACATTTTTATATCTTAGATTCAGTTACTGAAGTTTCAAAAATGTCTGGTTCACGCATCCATTAAAACTCTATTGACATTTAGATGCTTTTCATATTTCGAGAATGCATTACTCCCTAAAAAATCATTTCTTAGTATCGATTAGTTAAAAAAATATTTTCCTTAATATCCGTTAGCATAATTGATTGACTGATGGCACATTGTCAGAAAGATACTATGACAACGGATATTTTCTCGTTCCTTGCTATGTGCAACACTTATTAGAACGAATAAACTAATATTTTAGGGCTTCTTGCAAGAAAGCTTAGAGAACGTGGAGTTCTCAGTTCCGGGTAATTTAACTAATTTTAACCTATTTCAGGTTTTATGGCTATTTTAATTACGTTATAAATATTATAATAGATATATGAAAAAATTTCCTTTCATTCAATTATGATTATCTCGAGAAAATTAGCTTTATAATGTATAAACAGCAAACGAAAAGTGAATTCAAGTATTCAGAAGAAGATGTTGTTTGCATATATCGAGTTTTTTGCGAGTGTTTTGCATATATCTCATGTTAATATTCATATTTTGCTTCAAGAAACCGCTCAGAACCAAGAACGATTTAGAAATCTGGGCATGTAAGTTGTTTTTTTCCCAGCTTCGTAATTTTATTTAAAAAAATCTGATGTGTACACAACATGACTTCCTTGTACGGCATATTAAATTATACGCATTTTGCATTTCATTTAAACTTATTGGATTGAATTAAATCTACTTCGTCGATAGCGCATAAGCCACAATAAAATAAATGTACTTTTTAAAATTCACTATATTTGTTTTTCATAGCGACACTCTGGCGCTAGGTTCACTTAACAGCGTTACGTCTCATTCATTTTGTAACTCAGAATGCACAAAAGTTATGTATATCATCTGAAGAATTGTCTAATCGTGTTCTATTCAAATAATATGATGAATTTAAAACAATGTTTAAAAGAAAATTAAAAAACAAACAAACAAAAAAAGAAACAGTTTTTCTCAGACGATTCGGTATTTCTCCTTCAATTAACTCAAATCTCATTTCGCGACAAGGCAAAAATACATAAAAACTTAAAATATCTATACTCAAAATTACGAAGTAAATCTTAAACACTTATTTCCCCGAAAAAATTCCAGAATGTATTAAGCATGATTTAATTCGCAATAATAAAAGAAGGCGTTATCGTTGTTGTTGCGAAGCTTTAATTTTCTAGGCTGGCAACAAATCCACTATTCTGCTAAGTTTAAAAGGTAAACAAATATGATTGCTATGGAAAAAATGATTAGGCTTAGCCGCACTTAAACAGCTTTTAAATTATTGATAATTCTTCAAATCTTGCATGCAGATTTACTAAAGGAATAAAAACCTTTACCGGAAGATAAGAATTACATAATTCAATCATTTTTAAAGCAAAAAATGTACTGTTTGCCAACATATAAGAATAAAAACCTGAGCTCACTGAGCCGAGTAACAGAGTGTATATATATATACATATATTTATGTATTTTTGGTGCGGCCGATTGCAACCAAAATAGCAGGTGCACATCTGCATGTTATAGGAGTCCTTTATACGAAATTTCAACGTTCTGAGGCAACTCGTTTTTCAGTTTTGCGAGATACATACGTAGGTAAATACGTAAGCACAGGCGCCAGGAAAAAAAATCTCTTCAGAATCGATTTTAAATCAATTTTATAATTTTGGGGGAAAACAGAGTCTTTATTCTGTTCTTACTTTCAGATATCACGCAAAAACAACGTTAAATTGCACTGGATAGAGGTTGAAGTGAATATTTTCGTTGAAATATGATACCCGAAATTTTTCTCGATTACAATACTTCCTTTTTACTTCGTATTGGAGGTAATACTTGCACCATCTCAAGAATAATAACTTAAATCAATAAACTTTATTTACTACATCAATACTTAGTTGCTTTAACGTGTTTATAAAATTTAAAGCTTAAACGAAGGGAGCTGTCAGAATTTCTTTTATGTACTATCTCGATTAGATTTTCTTCACTTTCTTTAGAGTGGAAAAAAAAAGATTACTAAAATGGCGTTTTCCGATGACTTTCAAGCTCTTTTTGCTTGGTCTGCTATCATGTCGATGTCATTGCATACCTGTTGAACTAAATCTACGACTTCATTTTTTGTCATGGTTAAAATTTATTGTTTATGCTTACTTGTTATCTGCAAGGAATACTAAATGCGTTTTCTTAAAAAAATTTTTTATCCTAGTTTATCCATATTATTCCGTGCATGGAATGCTTATGTATTTCATAAAACTACCACTGAAATTTCCTAAATTATCCACATATTCCTCTTAACGTGCTGTCTTAGAAGTTCCTCTAAGACATTGATTGAATGCAATTTACTAGTTTTATCGAGACGAAAAAGTAATGAATCAGAGTTAATGGTATCCTCTGATGGCAGGGCACGATTTGAAGATTGATTTGTTGTACTTTATGAGCCTCCGAAACAGAAAATGGTCAAAACTAGTGTAACTAGTACAGACAAGTGACGAAGAATGATGTACCATCACAAACATAGAACCAAGGCTGTATAGAACAATTTATTCCGAACTTAAAGCGGTTACAAATTAATGATTCAGAAGTTACTTAATATCGTTGTCGATAAAAAAAAATATAACTTGCCCTCAAAGTAAGAATCCGAGATTTAATTCCTTTTAGATCTATTAAGTATATAATACTTCTTAATTTAATATCGAAATTAGATATTTAGTTAGTAATGCATGTATGTTGGTATCGGATACTAAGAACTAGTCGTTCTAAAAAATATACTTATCAATACTAAGGTTGTTTGGTGTTATCAGAAATACTATTGGTTTTTTAAATGCATTCAGTCGTCTATAGAAGCGGACTGTCATAAAAAAAATCACTAAATTTATGTTGAAATGGTGACTGATTAAAAAAGCATTAACTAACTTTTGAAACGTGAACTGATTATACATGTCTTGCTATGAATCCTGCATACTGATTAAAATCGTACTTCATCAAACGTTCTTCAGTGCGCTAAGCGTACCTTTTAATTATGCATGTTTCTTCAAACTACCTAATGCTCTGAATTATGCAAGAAAAAATGTGCTGGAAAATAATATAAGAGAAGATGTCTTTTAGGTAAATTAAAAAATAAATTTATGTCGTCCAATTCTTTTATTATATTCTTAAAGTAAAAATGAAAAATAAATTTGCGCGACAAAATCTAATTTTATTATATTTCTTCAGTAAAAGGTGGAAGAGAAGGGCACCAGTTCTTTCCTGTAAGCTGTTTAGATAGATTTTTTTCTATTAATGTAGTAAAGGGTAATCGTCTCACCATTTTATATCTTTTTAATTAAATATTATTTCTCTACCCACACACGAAATAGTTCCTGCATAATTCGTTTTCATATTATCTTTGAAATTCTCGAATTGGATTTGACCATTTAAACTGATATTTTATACAGTGTTTTATATGAGAACATATTTTGCAGCAATTTTACGTATTTTACGAAATCCGGCATAATTTTCTTGATTATTTGATTACTTGTATTGATGAGATCCTTGAGTATTCTAAATACCCCTTTCTACGCTTCCGATATTCTATGATTATTTTTTGTCTACTTATAATTTATGGAATGTTTTATGCAATAACATACTTTGCAACAATTTTACTTATTTGGCGGAATTCAGTATAAATTTCTTGATTAGTTGATTATTTATATTGATGATATCCTTGAGTCTTTTTAATACCTCTTTTTACACTTCCGGTATTCTCTGCTCCTTCAGTACACATGGTGGTGAGGATTTTATTGTCTTTTAATCTAAAACGTTTATTCCATAAGAAACCATTGCTATGAAAATTAATTAAATGAATTAAGACTTTAATAATTAAATCAATGTATAAGGTATTTCTCCCGCCTTCTTAGCATACCTTCGTGGTGTAGTGGTCAGAACACTCGACGCGTATTCGAAAGGTCCGTGGTTCGAGTTCCGGGAAAGGCATTGCTCATTTTTCATCTCTCTTGCTTCAAAAAATACCTAATATTCCTATAAATGTTACTAGAAACCGTTGCCATGAGAAAATAATTAAACAGAATGAAATTTTTATGATGCCAAAAACCCAAGAAATCACTGATATGAAGAAAATATATATATTGTTATGTACAAATTATTCTGCTTTCAAACTTTTATTTTTATGAAAGTTTATTCAAGAGAGAGGATATTATGTGAAAATGAAAATTTTTTGAGGCTATTTACCTGAATAAAATAAAGTAGATTAAATGCAACACATTTTAAAAATGATTTTGTTTTCATAAAATATCTTTGGTATATTTTTAATGACTATTTCAATGCTTTTATTTGAAACGAATTTGTTTAATAAATTTTACCGCTCGATCAATAAAGTGTGTCTTATTTTCAATAACAATTTTTATGAAAGGTAATTTTTTGATTATTTCAATATAACAAAGCAGACGAGAGCTATCTGCCTAAGGTAAAGGAAGTCATTTCGAAGGACTTTCTGAGGGAAACTTACTAATATTCACTTTAAACACGAGAAAAGCCAGGAAAAACAACCACGCAGCCAGAGTATTTTTCTAGGATCAAACTCCAAATATTCCTTTTACGTTCATTCACTGATAATTCTGTGAGGCATGACGAGTATTGTTTGTGTAAAAATAACAATTTTGAGAAAAAAGATGTAGATTATTTGTGCAAAAATAATTATTTTGAGGGAAATTATGTAGAACTTACAGTAATAAAAATTACTACAAACTGCTGATATAAACTGAAAATATTTTACGAATGTAATAATGTAATAAAAATATATTTTTCTTTCAATTATGTAAAAATAATCATTATTCATAAAAACATTTCCAAATTTCTTGAGATTCTTGTTTTATTGCTTTAAATAAGCGTATGAGATACATCTAATATAACACGAAACTGTTTTATTTTTAATACCAGAAATGTAATAATAATATTAAATCAAAAATTCAGTTCTTTCAATTTTATTAATTTAGAAAGGTGTGCAATTTAATGCATTGCAGAAATGCAAAGAAAGACTATACACATGAAACGTTTTCATTTAAACAACGGAAAAAATGGTTATATATAAATTTGCTCTTTTAATAACACTGGAAAGCTGATATGAGCAAAGATTTACGCATGTCATAAGCAATAACAAAATGAATTTATAAAAAACGCAGGTAAAAATTTATTTGCGGGTTTCCCTTGGCGAAAACTGGCGATTTTTGGCTGTACATGGACACTGTGCAATATTTTGGCTTTGTGTTACGGCGATTTTTGGACGAATTCAAAATAATAAGTCAAAGAATTGCACGAACTCGGTATCCATGTACACATCAACTTATTTTCACTTCAGAAAACGCGAGAGAATTGCACAAACCTTTCGGCATTGCCTATTCCCTTGACTTTGTCCATGTCATGAGGGCTCTATGGGTATGTCAGTTCAGAAACAGTACGATTTTGTACCAGAATACCTATTTTAGAACAATGTTACACATTAACCTAATGTATATGCTAAATTGCTATTTCAAGACATGAAAAGTTACAAGTTAAATTTCACCAATCGGCCCAGTGGAACGAGAGATAAAGAAAAGTCCTCCCTTTTTTCTGTGCAAGGTATACGTTGTTAGTAGATCACTTACCTATCATATAATTTATTTAAGCATACAATCTTTTACACTTGGAAATTTTTACTGACATCTGCTGCTCGTGTGTGGATTATTACTACAATAAATACGTGTCCTGTATGTATCATTATTTCCAGAATTTAATTTTCAAGTCAAATTTTAATGTATAAAATAGTTTTTATAGCATTTATTATTTGAGCGCAGACAAAGAAAAGGAAGCATCTATGATTTTTATCTAAATCAAATTAAACTCTCCTTGTAGCATTGCGTCTGTGTGTATATATTAAATATGAGTTATTGAGGTTAGGTTAGGTTATTAAAATATGGCAAAGCACACGAGGGCTATCTGCCTAAAGCGAGGGATGCCTTCGTGGAGGACTTTCTAAGGGAAACTGGCTCGTATACACGTTACACATGGGGAAAACCACGAAAACGCCCATGCAGACAGCCCGTTCGCGGGATTCGAACCTCGGACCGAACTACCAGTGTTCAGCGTCTTTACCGCTCGGCCGCTGGTGGGCCTATTGATTATTAT
>KK119345.1:205422-258474 GCA_000611955.2 Stegodyphus mimosarum | reverse complement strand
TTATTATTATTATTATTATTATTATTATTATATACGTGTTCCACCTTAGGGCACTTCACGGAAGGGAGGGATGTTTTCTTGGAGGTCCTTCTAGGGCAGACTGACTCGTAAACATGTTACACATTGGAAAAATACGAAAACGCCCACGCGGTCAGCCCATTCGTGGGATTTGAGCCTCAGACGGAACTACCAATGTTCAGGAACTTAACTGTTTGGAATTATGAATAATTAGCTGGTGGGCTAACTATTCATTTAATTAAAAAATAGATAATGAGTCTTTTAAAGTGACTGAAATCTTTCAAAAGTTTTTAGCTAAAAGGGCCTTAGCTAAGAAATGCTATTAGTTTCGTTTTGGCATTTTGAATTGATTCGCTTTTCAAACTGTTGCCATAAAATATTACAGCCCTGTATTATATTTAAAGAAATTAAATAATGAAGAATCTGCATATATCTAAGTATGTTTCTCGCATTGTGATAAAACAATGGTACCTAGAGACAACAAATTTTGAATGATGTAGTACTGTATTCGAATATGGTCATCTGGAAGCCCAAATTTGGAATCTGGGATTTGATTTATTATCTATTTCATATTTTGTAAAACGTAAACGAATTTCTGATTAACAAACTCAACGATTTCAAAGCGAGGAATGGCAACATTGTACGGAAAAAAACAAAAAAATGAAAACAATTTTATCTCCAGCTCGCGAGACTGTGTGTCTGAAATTCTAAAGATATGCTCATTTTAAAATTATTTTGCAATATTGTTTTTGAATTGAACTTTACGGCTTAAGTGGAAGGAACATGATATTTTATAAATAAGGGCAATACACAAAACGTTAAAAAAACGCCCCTTTGGGCGTAATGTAAAATCTGACAGGTTTAAGAATTTTTTTTGTGTGTGTGTGTATGTGAATTTAAAAGAATTTGTTGTCCATAAACAGTCTCGACCTACTATAGCTATCTACATGTATCGATGTAGATCGATACACTTTCTACATGTATCTACATCGATACACTTTCCACATGTATCGATGTAGGAAGTTTTCACTCTTTTCTGGATCCTGGTAAAGGTCTATGCCCACTTTTTCCCAGAAAAAAAAATAGCTAAAATTAGATATATTTATTAAAAACTCGAAAAAACGATATTTTTTGCCCTCATTTTTCCGATTGGTAACAGTCTCGCAAGCTGGAGATGAAAATCTGCTTTGCTTCCAAAGTTGTTGTTACTGCTCGCTTTAAATTGTAGAAAATAAAAAAATTTTTAGGTTTTACGATGAAATAAAAGCATTGTTAAGCATTAAATACATTATTTCCGATTCCAAAAAATCGTGGGAAGCTATTCGGCTATTTCTATCTCCGTACGACTTTAATCAGCCGAAATATTAATTAAAATCTCTGGAAGCGCTAATTTTCGCACTCATTTTTCCTAGTGGCAACACTCTCTCGCGTTGGACACAAAACTGCTTAATTTCAAAACGTGTTGCTACTGCTCTCTTTCGAATCGTAGTTTGTTAATCAAAAACTTGTAATTTTTACAAAATCTACACATATAAAGAAGAATGCTCGCTTGTGTGTGTGTTTGTTTGTTTGTTCGCATTATTGATTTCTGATCGATTATGATAAATGTTTTACCACATTTAATCGAAAGAAAGTTAATATAGATGAAATATTGGATGGAACTTGAGCTTTTACGACCATTTGATTAGAAAGACGAAAATCATTAAAACCTGCGTGCCGTTGTTGCTGATATAATGTGAGAGAATTAGGTTATTTTTCTACGAAAATGTTTTATGTGGGATCCGTTTCGCATCAGGCTGAAAAATGTATCACTATGAGTCGTATTTTTTGCATCGTTATTAGAGAAGGGTTACAGCGGTATCGTTCTCTCTGTTTTTAGATACCTTACTCTCAATCGAGTACTTCTGCCAGTGTCAAAATAAATAATTTATACCTTCTTTGTCTTTCATTTACATTTTTACAGCATTACAATAGAAGTTAATACATAAACCTTTCAGAATATCATTATCCAAGATAATGACAATTTTAGTTTACTTCCACTAAGGAACTAAGTATAATAATGTGAGTTCTTCAAGAAGAAAATGAATTTCTGAATATAATTCGCGAAGGAATTCTTCTGCCTAGTCCACGTCTCTCACTTTATATTGCAAAACATTGTATCCGAAGAAAATATGTTCATGCATCATATTTTACAAAGCTTACATTCTGAAGAATGTTTACGTGTAAAACATAATTTTGGTCTGAAAGAAGTCGAATATATGGAGAATACAAATTGCAGAATCCGAAGTTTATAACCTATTTACATGCAAATAGAATGGGAGGGGATTGAAAGACTGAATTCCTTTGTACAAGTCTTCTAGAAAACTTTAAAAAATACAAGAAATACTGTTAACATGAATTTTTGCACAAAAGTATTTGCGTATTTTATTACATATCTGGAACCCGAATAGTGAAGGAAAATAGCAAATATTCACTTCAGTGCCCTGTATAAAAATCGGCTTAAAATGTTTTTTTTAACTGCTTTTAGTTTATAAATGTATAATAAAATGTCACTATTTTTCTCCTATAAGGATTCTCAATATGCAGCAATTCAGACACTTCACCAGGTGAAAGAAAATATTGAATAACATTACAGCAGATTTGAATTAACTCTCTCAAGCTCGAAACAGTAATTCTTCAAAAATTCAAGTTTTTAAGTTCAAATTCTTATATGCATGCATGCCTTATGTGCATATTCCTATTCATATTTATCATTATTAATATTTCTGTTAATATTCCTATTAATATTTATTTGCACTGCGCAAACAGAGGACAGTACTATACCTCTCGTTCTACTGGGCCGATTGACGAAATTGAAATTGCATTTTCACGTCTCGAAAGCGCGACTTAGAGATGTACTATATTAGATTTATACATTACATTATTCTAACATAGGTATTTTGACACAAAATCGGACTTTGACTAAAATAACATACCAATTTCTTTGCATATTTCGATTCTACGACTCTAATTAAGCCAAGATATTAAATTTTGTTATTTTTGGTGAGAAATTTGTGAAGAAATTAAAACAAATTATCTTGGCGTAATTTTTTCCAGTTTGCGCCAAGAATAACTCTTGACGAACTTCTTAATTTATGGCAACTTATTTTCCTTTCCTTTTTTTCATTGTACACGAGCGGAAAAAAAGCCATCTTTCTTACTTTCAAATAGTTTTAGCAAGGTGCATAAACAACATTTGGCGTTGTTATCGCTTACAAGAAATATACCAAATTTAAAAATGCGCCAATATGTAAATTCGCGTTATATCTTAGGCAATTTTGAATAAGAACCTCTAATTTTTATAGTATTCTTAGAAATATGTCTGCATTAAGATGAGGATGGAAATTTTATAGGTTTTAATTCAAAATGTTTTTCGAAAAATTTATAAAAATTATTTCAAAATACAAATTTTAAAATTAAGTCATAAAAATTGGGCGAAGTTTATGTGAGATGAATCTAAATTTTGAAATGGGAAAGGAAGAATAAAAAAGTTTAATAAAAAGTTTATTGATAAATGTATACCAAATTCAATTAAAATGGAGGAGCTAAAATTTTGAGAGATAATTTTTAAAAACTACTTGTGAAATTTTTACAAAACTTGGCACTTTGGCATAATTTGAGTCGTAGAATCGAAGTATGGAAAAACCATTGGCACGCTATTTCAGAAAAGTCCGATTTTGTACCTATGTTATATACCTATGTTAGAGCAATGCTATATATAAATCTAACATATATCCTATGTCGCTCTTTCGAGACATGAGAAACGCAATTTGAATTTCGTCAATCGGCCTAGTAGAAGGAGAGATATAGAACTGTTTTCCTTTTATAGCATCATGTAAGAATAAATTAAGATTTATAACATATTCTCACTAATTTCTCTAATAAAATTGTAAGTTAAAGAGATGATGTCAATGAATTGAAGAACACACTTGAAAGGATATTATGCGAAGTAATATTAACCCAAAAGCTAAAAGCTATGCCTAGGGGAATGCTGAAAGCTGTACAAGTTGTAACAATAAATAATGGAAGAAAAATGTACTGACTATACAATTCAAGGTACCTATAAAAGTTGTTAAAGTTCGATGAGAAAATCACATAAAGATTCTCACAAAATAGTAGAATTAGCTAATTTAAATATATTTTCTAATGGAAGCGCAAATTAGCCGGAAAAATCTAATATTATAAGTTTTTTTTTCTGTTACAAAGCTACGATTATGTGAAATTAAAGTTAAGGTAATAAAAAACATTATAAAAAATTAAAGGAAAATTAGCCAAATATTACCGAAATAAATACATATATACATTGTTGGATTTTTCTCTTTCAGATTGGAGAAATAAAATTTATGGAAAATCAAGAAATTAAATAGCTAGTGAACAAAATCAATAATAGTGAACACGAATAAGCAGATAACAGCAGCCAATGAAACATACGAAAAGTAAACTAGAAAGAGTATATAAGTAAATGCACCTTATAAAAAGGCAGAATATAACAAGTAAAAACAAAAAATAATATGCAAATATTTTTTTGTAATGTAAAGATTATGTAATTTTCTTCATTCTGAATCAGACGTATATATCTCTCTCATTCTATACGCAAACAAGGAACAGTAGGTATTTCAAATTTTAAACGAAGGCATACTGCATCTTAAGGCAGACGCAGGAAACATACATTTTCAGACTGCTTTAAACTCGCTTTCTGTGCAGTTTAAGTAAATTTCTGTTGAGAGATTCAGCATTGCATATACCAGCTCAAAAATGAAGTCCTTAAGAATCAGAGATTAGCTCTTTGACATTCTTTCGTACGTTTCCCCAGAAAGAGTTGAAGAAATGTTTTGTATTATTTTCTAATCTAGTTAAAATAGCTGATTCGTATTCTATTTGCGTATAGTTAAAATAGCTGATTCGTATTCGTAGCTAATGTTTGTTTAATATTTTGTATATTCTGGATGTTTTGTTTAATATTTTGCATTCTAGCTAAAATAGAGTTCCTTGGAAGCTAAAATGCTGAAGAACTGTGTAGCGACTATTTGCTGAGTTCTTATGCGTAAAACTTCACAATTATAAATCAGAAACAAATCTAACGTACTATCTGTGTTAAAATCATGGATAATTGTGGGAACTTTTGCCAGATACAGACAACAATTCGTCTTTTATTTAATCCCGGACACTCATGAAATGAGAACATATGCATATATTAATCCCTTAGTATTTTCTGTTTTATAAAACAAAAGCGTTTTACAAATTAACGTATAAGCCTTATCTTTTGCAGACCTGTTCAACCAAGGGCGAGAGGGGACTCATTTCCTTTCTATTGCGATTAAAGTCATTAATTAATTAACGGTGTAACTTTTAATGTGCAATAACCTTTGGGGATAATTCTGAAAACAAGTTTTCAGATTGTTGAGATATTCCTGTGTTGTAGTGAGATTATTTATAATCTTCGCTTTTTATTAAGAAACAGCCGTAAAATGAAGTAAAATTACGTAAAAAATCAAAAATATGAATAAATATGAATAATATGTTCATTTTCAAAAAATGTATGTGTGCCCGAAAATAATTTGTAGCAATGAATTTGCAGAATTATTTGTTTTGTTAAAAGACATATAAATATTAAATCGAAAACATTTATGAAACATAACCTGTGAAATTTTTTTTAATTTCATAGAATGTCATGTATGGTAAGATCCCAGCTCAGTAAATAGATTTGTTATAACAGTTCAGGAATACAAACAATAGGTAAAAAGGATTAACTGCCGTTATGAGCAACTTACCTGGTATCCTGCAAGTGGATATGATACGATAGGTTTATCTCAAAAGGTCGGTTGAAACTAGGATACCATGCCCTACTGTGATATAGAGATTTCTGTGTGCTTATTATACCTAAATTGTTTTAAAGTAAAGCTTTTAACTCATAGAATTTGTGAAGGAAATACAGAGGCTGTTCGCACACTTTTTTAGACGATTTTGGTAAGCGGTAATAAAAAATTGTTTGCTGCAAAAGAAGTAATTGCAATTGTACTATGTTTTTAAAAGTCAAAATTATCGTCTGTGGCTTCAAAGTTTTGTTTTTATTCAAAATGAACTGGTCAATGTTCAATATTTTTTTAAGCTCCAAAGAATTGGAATTAGTTATGTTATATATAACTTATTTCGATTTTTGGTCTCCATTCAAGGCTAAATTCAGATTAAACATTAAATATTGATTTAAAATTACTTTAGTTTCTGTTTCGGAGAAGTCTTTGAAAAAAATTGCCTGTACCCAAACATGTTCAATGAGATGAGTAGTAGATACGTAAACATATTTCTTAATATTATACTGTCACGAAGAACTGCACGCTCTCCTTACAGGAATATGAGCAATACTACGAGCAGGAATATGAGTGAGCCCAGAGGGAAGTTGTTTTATTTCTGGTGAATCCTAATTAATCAGACAAGTATACGCGACGGTATTTAATAAATAATCGCACGAGGACTACTTGAAGAAAACAAAAAGGAAATGTCGCATTTCTAATAAGAATATATGTAAAACAAAATAAAGAATTAAAAAGAAATAAATAAATTGAAAATAAAGATAAAAAATATAAAATAATAATAAAAAAGTCTGAAAGGTTTCAAATTTTAATTTTAGTCCAAAGGGGCGTTTCTTTTAACATTTTGTGTGTTACCTTTATTTATTAAATATCATGCTCTTCGCACTTAAAGCATAAAATTCAATTAAAGAGCACTATCGCAAAATAATGTTAAAAATGGGTCTATCTTTAGAATTTGCGATACACAATTCCGCGCGCTGGAGCTAAAAGTTTTTTTTCCCGTATAGTGTTGCTATTGCTCGCTTTTAAATTGTTTGAGTTCGGTCAACAAAAATTTGTTAAAGTTTTGCAAAATAAGAAATCGATAATAAAACAAATTCCAAATTTGAAATTTGGGCTTCGCAGTAGGATTACATCATTCAAAATTCGATGGCTCTGGGTATCGTCGTTTTATCACAATGCGAGAAACATACATACATTTAGGTACATTCTTCATTATTTAATTTCTTTAAATGTAATACAGGGCTGCAATATTTGGTGGCAACACTTTGAAAAGTGAACCGACATTTAATGTTTCCGACGCAAAATCGCAAAACGAAAATAATAGATCTTCAGGAACAAAGCCCTTTCGGACTAAAAATAGATGAAGTTAAATATATATGTAAATTTTAAATAAGAAATTGAAATGTTTAAAATAAGTAACATATTTTTGAGAAAGAAGCGTTTTTGTACTTTATTTTTTTGACACAATATGCAAATATTTCTTATGTCTGTTATTAACAATTTATCCAGTCACGAAGGTTTTGACTCAGTTTTCACAAGATATGCAGCTTTTATCAATAATATTCTTTTCTTAAAAGCTGTGAAATTCTCTGAGTGATGAATTAGCAGTTCTTTGAGCTTCAGCATCCTCTTGAACGAACGAAATAAACAGTATTAGACTCTCTTTTATGGGCTTTTGCTCCTGCAGTGTTTGTTCCATAGACTCTGTTGGACATCTTAATTTTCTATACAGCCCAATTTCATAACTTTCACCGTTCATAATTCGTGACCAGGTTGACTGTGACTAGCATTTTTGATATTCGAATATCTGATTATATTCTGCTTTGTTTAAGCCCTTCAAGAAAAAAGATAACTCTCTCATGATATTTCCCTAATGCATAAATATGTAATAATAATGCACAATATGTAATAATTTCTCTAATACATATTATCTCTAATGTTAATCTCTAATACTATTTCTCTAATGCATATAATCTCTAATTTTAATCTCTAATGCTTTTTCTCTAATGCATATAATCTCTAATCTTAATCTCTAATGCTATTTCTCTAAGCAGGCATCTCTGAGTTGTAGAATAAGCTAAGCTGTTAATGAATATTATGGGCTACCTGAGCTCCCAACATGCATGAGAAGAAAGGCAAAAGAGAAGGATATAAGGACAATAAAGAAGTAACATCCATGCCTACTGTTAACTCTTTAAATTGAGAAATGTATTGGAACATGTATTCTTCAAGCTGGTCTTTATTCTTTCTTAAACGAATGATTCTCATAATCGTAGATGTTTCAAAGATGGATGTTCAAATCATGACGAAATCAAGATTATGCGGTTGGTAATTTAGATTCTCGTGACTTCCACTGAAAAAAAACAATAGTTTTCTTAAACTCTCAAAAGCTGAAAATAAGAAGAGAAACACTCCAAGTGAAATATAAATTCAGTAACACAGCAACCTTGAGTTTAGCGTTGATTTATGTCAAGATCTCAATCGATTTTTATTGCAAACAAGTCTCTCTTCGTCAGGAACAAACAAATCTGCAAGACTGGAAAACAGTGGGTGCAACTGTCGTAGTTATACTCCACAGTAAAGTGAACGAGAAGGTACTGCCATTTTTCAGAAACAAAATTGAACAACTAAATTAATAAAATTTTAAAAAGCGTTAGGGAGGGCTGGATTGAACTTAAACTCATTATCTAAACAAGATAAATCTTTGCGAATGTGAAAAGCTTCAAAAAAACCCAATTAACTAACTGAAAAAGATTTTGAATGATTTTTGCAGACCCAAAGTCAAAACTGTGATTAAATTTCCAGCAATGATTAGCTAACTAAGATTTTTAAATATCCCTTCAAATGCTCTCGAAATCGTTTGAGTACTTGACATAAATCTACTCCAAATTCACGGTTGTGGTGTTACTAATTTTATATCTCTTAAAAGCTCTTAACGAGAAAAACTTTTCTTGAGTTTCAAAGTAAATTACTTAAATTGTTTAAATCTGCATAGTGTGAGGATTTTTCATTACTTGGAAAAGAAATTAAAAGGCTTTCAATTAGTACTTACAAGACCGTTTTAAACTTGCAAGTAGTAATCGAAATTTTTTATTACACTTTTTTTTTCTTTTTTGTGTACTTTTTCATCAACGTGCTTATTTCTACTATATTTCCCTGCTTAACTCTTGCCCTGAATTTTATAGTTAGAAAATAAATTCACACATACTGTTAGAAGTTTCAATTTTACTATTGCACATGACCGAAGCCAAGATTTTTTTTTATTTAATACTCGAAAAAGAAACATTACTCCTAAAAAATGTACATATTTTAGTAAAAGTCCTACATTATTCTTCCATGAAATTAATTAACAGGCATAGTTTTTAGAATAATGGCTTGCATTCTCCTGCACAAGTCATCAGCCCATTCCACTATGTGTTGTGTACTAGTCTGGAAAATTTATGATCCTCCGAATTGCTTGCGCAAATGCTAAGACAGTATCTTTTACTGCATTCTGGGCAAGCAATTCGCATCCCCAAATACCAGGGAGGACGCCTTGATTGGCATTCTTGGAGGAAAACAAATACTAACTGCTCTTTCTAGACACGTGAGGCGTTCAAAGCACGTCGTTTGACTGAGTGCGTCTGTCATGTGGTGAAGACACTTGCCTCTTCCCTTCAGACGACTCTTTATCCTTTAGGTGTTCTAATATCTAATTTATCTTGAAACCCCGGCACCAAGTTTAGCAGTTACGAAGCATGCAAATGTTGCTACAACACACAGCTGTGAAGGAAGAATGATAGAAAAATCAATCCAGAATTATTTGCTCTACATTCTTTAAGATTATTAATTACAAAAGAATGAATTTTTACATTTACCAGTATTTTGAAACATTATTTACCCTCAGTTTTTTTTGGTTTAAAGCAATTTAAATATTTTTTAAAAATTAAGCTTTTGCAGGTAGTAGTACATTTCATAAATTTTACTGGTTTTACACATGGCTGAATACCTGTGTTCTTTTTATACATTTGCTTTATTCTCTTGTTTGTCTTTGGTAATATTTACAGGTTTGAATATTTATTAACAATTAATTATTTACTTTATTGAAAGCAATACACTTATTAACAAAAATTGATGCTTGAAAATATTTTCTGGTTACATAATTATATAGTATTAAATTTGTAAATACGAGTTTTTTATTTCTATACAAGGCTAGTTTTCCAAAGTTTAATCTTTACTCTGTTTCTCTAAGATATAGACTGTTAGGCCCTTGCTTATTTTTTCCCATTTTTATCATTCTTTTTGTTGTTGAAAAAAATGTGTCCGCGCGACAGTTGAAATTTATTTCCTGCAAAATTCAAAAAGTAATTTTTTAAAAGATAAAACTGTGATAAAGATACTTCGGCAAAATTTATGGAGATTCAAATTTTGTAGAACTACTCTTAAAATTAAAGAAAATTCATAGCTCATGTAAATATTCTTGAAGTATTAAAGTCACTGATTTCTGATATATTTGATGAATGATATATCTGATTTCTGATATATTTCTGATAAATTCTGATATATTTGGATTTTTTGGAAAAATGGAATAAGACTTCTTTAGGCACCATTATTAACTCACGCATATTCTTTTTTATCATTCGTTCTAAATAATTTTTGTTTAGGTATTGCTGAATAAATAGGCGATACTATTTGTTTCTGATTATTATTAAATAGTTAAAGTAGTTATCAGGCTTCTAAGGCTAAAATTAAATTTTGTTAGAAAAGACTTTAGTTTGGCATAGTCTTTAAGTCAATTTATATGGATGTCGAGGGCAGTGAGATATATGCTTCTCATCATCAAATGGAGAACCGTTTTGCTTCAGAACGGGGATATATACTATATATATATCTAATCCTCTACGGAAGCAATAGCATTTTATTCAAAATATACGTTAATTTACATTGTGTTTTCCCTTGTTTTAAGTTATCGGCTTTATTTAAACATTGGAGTTTACTGTAGCAGTCAGTAAAATTTCGAATTTTAAATTATTTCCTGATATGTTAAATAACTGTCTGAAGGCTTTATTCAAATAAATGTGTTTGTGATTTGATTTCCGAAGAATGCATATGTAATTAGAATTGCAGTTTAGATATTAGAATAATATTTTAGACGAAATAATGCTTGTGTGCAGTTACATGTAATGCCACATTTTGAATAACAGATGAACTTTGTCCGTGAAAAGATTATAGAAGCCGAATTCCGTATCAAAGGATGGCTTTTCCACCGTTACATGTGAAAACGACTGACAAATCCTAATCCATCCGATTTCGGATTGAACGTATATTGAAAGAAAATCTAGGTACAAAGTGAGAGGGTTATTTTGGAATTATAATCAGAAAATAGGCTTTATTTAAGACATTTTGAGAAAAATTTGAAATTTCAGTTCCAAATACGTAACGCTCTAAGGAATTTATAAAGAGCGTATACAGGTTTTGAATAGCAGTAGTACATGGATATCACTTATATTATTGTATAGTGTTGTATACATATTGCTTTTATAAGCTTTTTAATCATTCACGAGATCATTCTGCTAATTTCTCGATTTTTCTGGATATCAAAAACAATTATTTGATATCTATTTATTAAATATTAAACGCACGCGCACTTGTATTTTTACCTTTCCGGCGTAGTTTTTCTTAAATTTCGTCACGCGCTGTTTTGCACGGGAAAATAATTTTAATTGCAATTCTAAATAAGTAGCTAAATAAATACAAAATCCGTAACAATATTTTACTCAGCTTGATATTTTGTGATAACGTTTTCTGAAGTTTTTTCTTTTTCTGTAGATCTTCATTCAGTGTGCGGTGTAAAAAAGATTAGGTTTGAGTTGATAAGTGATTTGCTCTCTGTTAAAACTAGTGGTAAATCTGTTTGGATGCTATTATATTAATTATATAATTAATATATTATCATTTTAACATTAATATTATTAACTGTATATGTTATCACTTATAATATCGCTTTATATTATATTATATTATATTATATTATATTATATATATTATCACTTATAATATCACTTTATATTATATTATGCTATATATATTATCACTTATAATATCACTTTATATTATATTATGTTATATATATTATCACTTATAATATCATTTTACATTAATTTGAACAAGACTAATAGCAATTCACAGTTTCATTAAATTTTAATTTTTAGACTACAGGTAGAAGTAAACAAATGCTTACTTTTGTGATGAAGATAATTCGTAAGAGGAAGATAAAGCTAGGGAGTGTAAATTAAACCTTTGTATGTGTTTCATATTGCGGCGTTGAAGTATGTTGAACGTGAAGCTAACTACGTATATTTTATTTGAAAAGCAAGAAATATAAGCAAGAGTAATTTAACAGATTTAACACTTTAGAGCTGACTTTTGTTTTAAACACTAAAGAAACAGTATAGGCTGGAATGTTCCAGAACTTTGGCATTATAAATAAAACAGATGATAGGAATTTTCTACGGTGATGTGACATATTTATTTTTATTTACTTATTTATTATTAGATATACACATTATTATTGCAATTATTCATAACAACGCACTTCTTTTTATTTTATTTATTTACTTATATATTAAAAATTCAGGAAGGGAATGAGAAACTAACAATAACGGATATGCATTGACAACTGCTATTAGTATCAAAATTTACATCCATCTCTTCGCGGTAATTGTGTCGCATGTGTTTTACAAAATTTGCTCACCTTAGCATTTTCTCTTTTAAAAAATTATAAGTTCATTGTTAAAAAATTCTTAGAAAAGTTTCAGGAATTCTTTCATTCTGCTATGAATTAAAGTACTGCGACATGTTAAACACTTGAATTAAGATTTTGAAAGCACTAATATATTTTTCATGCCTTTAAATATATTAGGTTTTGTCTTTATATATTAATTTTAATTTGAAGCTTAAAATACTTAAAACAATGACATTTCACATTCGATTCAAAAAGAATATAAACTACTGCCACGTTATTTTATATGCCAAAAATTATGTAAAAATGTTTTTCGTACTCGTTTTGCTATGCGAATTTATACGTTCGAGAAAACTAACATTAACGTGTTGATTGAATTTAATTTATGAGATAATCCAAAGATTATTTTTCTATGTTTAATAAGATTATTTGTTTTGATGTTGTGATTTTAAAACAAGTTGAAAGTTCTGAATATCTGAAGAGCTGTGTTAATATTCTCGATTTCTATATTAAATGGATTTAATTTTAGCTTAAATATATTGAAATGAGGAACGCATGCAAAGATATTAATTTATAAAATTCATTTAACTATTAATTATATAATTATGTAATGGTTTCTGTTATTAATAATAAATTGATAAATTATGCTATATAATCGCCGTTAATAATTTATACAGGCACTGGTATTTATGATTATGTTATATGTTTTCTTTTTCATTCGAATATAAAATATCCAAAGGAACATACCAGAGATGTTTGCTAAATACCTCGAAGTAAATCTATTCTAAACTGTTTTTCTGTTTTCAAAAATCAGATATGGTATCTTCTCAAAATCAAAAGCATTGGCATTTGATTAAAATATTTGTTACAAGCTTAATGCGCAAGCGATACAGTGCAATATGTGTACAGCTACCGATTCAATATTTTATAATTTTCGTTATTAAATAAATGCATAATTTCGACATATTAATAAGATGAAATAATATTATAGCAATTTACTATTCTGCCATTTGACACTGCTACTTTTAGCACGTCGTTTTAAATGCAGGTTTTACCCTCCAAACGCTTTAGCATCGCGACTCAATTTTAGGTGCTCGGGCCGTATTGCGACCCTAAATTCGCAGGAATATGTATTTTATAATATGGTTAAACCCTTGTTGTGCCGTTTTTCAGCAACAGTGCAGTTTAGTTTGAAGATCATTGCTCTGTACCTTGTAAGGTCTGCTGTCTACTTTTTGTGTGAAATCTAAAGAGTAGTGACTGCACAGAAGAAGGGGTAAATTACCCTTTATTACACTCGTTAATTATTTACAACTGCGCCTCTGAAACAGTAAGAACTAACTAAAACTTTGAAGATATTCACAGCTAGCAGAATTACGCTACAGGGATCAGGCTGTCCTGTTTCCTAAAAGAGCGTTGAAGATTTAGTGGCAGCAAGGCAATAGCTGTTACGCTACGTTTAACCAGCAATAAATGCTAAGCCGAAGCTCGCGCTACAACACGCACAGAGTTTTCCTACACTCTCTAACTTTCCCTTTTAGAACTTGATACTTTAACGTTTTCTCCTACTGGTAGAATTTGCATTCATTCACGCGCGCTACCAAATTTAAATATTCTGGTATTGACAATTAGGGGAATGAAGGCTTATAGGAAAGGACTTAATATTAAATTTAACTGGTTATTTAAAATAAATATAAATCCCTACAACTTTATAACTGTCGCTGGTACTGCTCTGTACTTAATGTTTATAAGGCTAATCGTAGCATAAAATGTCTTCGGGCTTTAAACTGAAAAGTTTATATTGCAGTTTTTTAAAAAAAAAGTTTAGTTATATGTTTAAAATTGTAAAGATGTTTTTTAACTTTGGAGATTTAATAATGAATTTCTTCGAAGAATAAGAACGGGATCTGAAATTTTTCAGAATGAAATTGAAATCGTTTCCATGTGTGCATATTTTTACTGACATTGTAGAGTCATTATGTATTTTAAAGCAGAAGACGCGAAATATGAGCAATGCCCTCGCCGGGACACGAACCATGGACCGCGCGAATGCAAGTGTGCTGACCATTACACCGCGAAGCCATGCTAAGAAGGCGAGAGAAATACCTTACATACTTTCCCTTTTTAAAGGGCGATTGGGGATTAGGGGACCTAATAGCCAAATCCTGGTGGTGGAGAATTATCATCTTTTTTAGTTCGGGCTCTACTGTAGAGACATTTGGGTTTTTGAAGCAGGAGTACTCGAAGAATGAGTAATGCCATAACCGGAACTCGAACCACGGAACTCTCGAATACGCGCCGAGCGTGCTGACCACTACATCACGAATGCATGCTAAGAGGCGGGATAAATACCTTATAACATAAATGTTAAACACTCAGAAAAGTATGAAGCCTTCGTAACGAAATTCTGCCGAATTTATTTTTATATTAAATCAGTACTTTAGTGTCATGGATGTGTAAGTTGAGTCATATCCAATTCTTCTGAACGCAGGCTTCATCTTTTATATGTTTACTGGAAAACATTTAAAATTAATATTTATGTTTTCAATGAAGAGAAGAGTAAGAAATTGGTTGAAAAGAAAGAAATTATCCTTGAAAAGGACATGTAAATTGATAGTAATTTATTATCCTTATGATTATTTAATAAAAAATACAACAGTTTCCTAACAATATTTTTTTATTTTGACATTTTTTGCATTGAACATTCTATAAAAAATAACGCCTAACAGATGCAGTTAGCTAAAACCTTTTTTAGTGTTAGTTAATTGCATCTGTTAATCGTTTGGATAAAGAATATTGAGCGCAAAGAGTTCTTGAGGTTTCAGGAGACTGATATTAATTTTCATATGTTTCTGAAATTAAACTTCCGAAAAATCGATGGTCTCTTTGACTTGATACGCGAATAAACACAAAACTTTTCCGTTAGATGATTTTCCAATAATTGTTGTCTAGTTTTAAATACACAGAAATTTGGGGAACTCTATTTTATGTACTTAAAGTGTGCTGACAAGTTTCGCAATCTGTTCTAATAAATTGTGCTTCTGGGCTAGAGAAATGTCAACACTTTTCCTTCAAGAAATATTATGTTTCTGGATACGAGAGGAGAAATCAATATATGTTATAGCAGTCACTTCTCGAATGGAAAATAAACTTCTGGAGCACCGAATCATTCCAAACCAGAGTTCAAGAAATAGGGTTCGTAATATTTTTCCTGTCGTATTTTCCTCAAATCTGAAAATATCTCGTTTTTCAGTTTCTTTTTTATTTTTGATTAGGTACATAAATCGTATTCCTAATAAATTCTGGAATTTTTCTTGGATGTTGCATACCGAATAAATTTTAGGTTTCTCAAATATTATTAAATATATTTCAGGTTCGTCTGTAAAAGAAAGTAATTTCTTTTGCTATTTCTGTTTTGAACACTTCAAAAGAAGCCTAGTAGAGCCGTTTATTGTTCTTATTGCAATACAGAAGATATTAACAGTTGAGAGGAATATTTGTGTCTAAGTCTCGCGAGCAATGGATCTAGTGAAATAAATGCATGGCTAACGTCTTCATAAGCAAACACTTTCTTTATTAAATTAGTACAAGTTCCCACAATACAATAATTTATTGAGAAAGAAATTTTGCTTTACCATTTCCAGCAGCTGAATTTAAATACAAGAATTTGTGCTCTATATTTTTAATTTTTCGCAAACTATTTCTTTTTTCTTGTTATTACGTGTTCCGCCGTTAGGCACTACACGCAAAGGAGGGATGCTCTCTAGGAGGTCTTTTTAAAGAAAACTGGCTTATATCCACGTTACACATGGGGAAAACCACGGAAACACCCATACAGTAAGCCCGTTCGCCAGCAGTCGAATCCTGAACTGAAACCTGGACTGGTGGGCAAACTAAGTTTTAACTAATAGGTTTTTGGCAACTAATTAGCTCAACTGATTAGTTTTCAGATATCATTTGCATACCGGGATAATATCACAATTTCTTTTCAATCTCCTGGATTTTGTTAATAATTTTGTAAATAATTTTAACTTGTTGAATTCTTTGGGAGGTTTCACTCTAAACTGAAATTTTCCGACTGCATCATGTTTGGACAATTAACTGCGTAAGTGCATTAATCTTTTTAATGGTTACATTTCACTTTAAAGTATTAATTAATTGCTGTTTAGTACAAAAAACATTTCGTCGCTTCTTCCATTTCTACAGTTACACTGCTACTTGAAATTAACAATCAAAGTAACAACAGAGACTGTAAAATGAATTTCCCCCTCTGGCTTTTAACTGACAAGATTATAATTTAAGTAAAAGTTTAAAACAAAACTAAATTATTAATACTTAGTGGTTAACAAGGTCACAATGTTGAGACATCAGGTACTTTTGTAAGCAGGTAACATGCAAAATGTGCAATGCCCTCGTCGGAACTCGAATCACGGGCATCTCGATTACACGTCGAGTGTGCTTCTAATTACATCACGAAGGCGTGCCAGAAGACGAGATAAATATCTTATACACTCCCCCTTTGAAAGGGAGACTGGGGTTTAGGAGACCCAGGTTTCGCCAAATCTTGGAGGTGGAAAATTATCATCCACCAACTTTTTAGTTCGGGCGCCACTGTAGAGACATTAGGTATTTTTTGAAAGCATTAGACATGAAAAATGTGCAGTGCCCTCACCGGGACTCGAACCACGATCCTCTCGATTACAGGTCGAGTATGCTTCCACCACGAAGGCATGCTACAAGGCAGAAGAAATACCTTATAACGCTTTTAACAGAAACAGAAATCTGCTAACTTGCAAGTAATTAAAACAAATGTTCAAATGAAACTGAATACGAAATACAGAATCAACAACTCTACTACGCTATATAACTACTAACGCTTTCCCTAAGTGATTGCGAAGAAATTGTGGCTACAAAGTGTTAATTTAAAATTCATTAACCTAGAAGTTAAGGTCTGCCTACGCTGCCAATAGGTTTCTAAAAGCTAAAAAATTCAAAGCTTATCTATAATTTAACTAAACTGCATTCAGGTGGAAGCTGACAAAATTACAAGTAAAGCTAAAATAATGAACTATATATGGTTAATTACATACCTATGATAATATGGTTAATTACATACCTATGATAATATGGTTAATTACAACCTCGTATTTAAAAATATCACAGCTAAAGGTATAAGGTAAATAAAAATATTTATTATCATGTCCACCTAATAACTACGTAAACTGCAAATTAAAAGCCAGCGATAATAAAAAGAAAAAAAAATCTGAAAGGTTTCAGATTTTAAATTACGTCCAAAGAAACATTTTGTATGTTATTTTTATTTATTGAATATCATGTTCTTCGCAGTTAAACCATAAAATTCAGTTAAAGAACAATATCGCAAAATAATTTTAAACTGAGCATATCTTTAAAATTTCCTACACACACTCTCACGCGCTGCAGATAAAAATGCTTTTTTTTCTGTACAACGTTGCCATTGCCCGCTTTGAAATCCTCGAGTTCGTTAATCAAAAATTCGTTAAAGTTTTGCAAAATATGAAATCGTTAATAAAACAAATTCCAAATTTCAAATTTGGGCTTCCAGATGCCTGTCTTCGCAGCAGGATTACGGCATTCAAAATTCGATGGCTTTAGGTACCGTCGTTTTACCAGAATGCGAGAAACATACGTACATTTATGCACATTCTTCATTATTTAATTTCTTTAAATATAATACAGGGCTGCAATATTTTGTGGCAACAGTTTGAAAAGTGATACAGACTTTTAATGTTTCCGACGTAAAATCGCAAAACGAAAACAATAGTCCTTCAGGGACAAAGCCCCTTTGGACTAAAAAAAAAATGTTTCCTAATTCTTACAAAAAAATGCTTTCGAATTCTTACATTTTATTTTCTTCTCCCTCTGTGATAGACCCTCCAGATTTTCATGGCTCTTTGACGTTTCATGACATACGGTTTTTCGCGGACTTTCTCTTTTTCAGGGCTCATGGTTCTCCCATCGATGGTGGTACCTTTGCAGATGAGAGTACCTGTTTAAAGATTAGTATGTGTTCATGCCGTTTTAAAGAAACCTAAGCCCAAGATCACATTAGCCTGTAAATTCACCACTATATAGAACAACTTCCTATTTTTTCCGTCCTTCATTTGGACGATTAGCGTTGCACTCCCAAAGCATTCACAACACTTTCTTTCTTTTCGCCATCGATAGAACAGCTGGCCCACTGGGTTAGGTGCTCTTCAGTCTGTTAGGTCCCGTCAATGGAATTAATAATAACAATAAAATAAGAACTTAGTACTATGTCCTCTGAGAATTGATTACAGTTAGAGCTTAGTACTATGTCCTCCGGCACAGCACTAAGCTCTAAATTTACAACAGTAAATAATTAAGCTCTAAATTCACAACACGAAATAACTTTCGCTCTAAACATTTTTAAATAATCTGTATGTCTCGACACATTTACAGAACCATTTTTCTGCTAAAAACTTCACTGCGCATAATGACTAGCAACGCGACTGGGAGAATTCTTTTCAGAAAAACTTGCATTTGAGATAAGTCAGCTTTAACCATAAGACATTTGCTCTTTATTCTGGATAGGCTGCTAGCCCTCACGAGCTAAAGTAACTAAAGAAATCAAATCATACCTCTTTATTCCGGGGTAACAGACGTCTCTAAATCCGATTACTGTCTCCTAGTTCAACTAACTTGTCTTAGGTTTTCCAACACCCTTAGTGGCGTTCACCCTTGGTCATTGACATTTCTTCATACACCCTTGTCTCTGTTAAAACACCTGACAATAGACACGTTACTTATTCGATCAGCTCTTCAGACCACAATATTTATATTATTTCTGTCACGGAACCTTGTATTCTCTCTTACAAGAAATATATTACCATATATGCAGCCGAATCTATAACATTCATGCTTAACTGCTGGCTCGGAAAATTCCCTCAAAACATTCAGATTTTAGCTCAACAAAATCTTGAATCTGCTACAGTAACCTAGGAATGATCAACTGTATAATTTTAATATCCGGCTTCCTTCCTTACAACAATTGCTCATTTTCAACATTCCATAAAATAAATTATGTTATTTTTTCCGTACGATATGGTACATTCTATATCGTATGGGATATAATATAATTCCATATAGTTCTGACTTAAAATGCTTTCTGTTTCTTACCGCCGAAGAAGTCTTAACAAGTGCTGCTTTATATGCACTGAATGTTTACTGAACGTTTACCGCCGACTTCACCTAATAAAGTTTTTCGATATATTTGTACAAACTCAGAGCCTGTCTTTTATTGCGAACGCCACTACATAGACATTCAGCTATATACGAACTAGAAGACGTACAGAAAATTATTTTCACGCCGTCACCTGTAACTTTAAACAACCAAGTTTTCTCCGTCAAAACTGACATCAGATAGCACAGATGTTCGCGTCGAATCTACCAGTTGCCCAAATTCTTCAAGAGAGGCTTGTCGGAATGAAGTCAGCTTGTAATCCTGAAGGGGTTGCGCTAAGAGCAATGTTATTTCTGGGCATAGCAAATTAGGCATCACTATACGGTTATAGCTTAAACTTAAAATATATATTAATTACTAAGTAATCGTAATGAGTTTCGTTCTGTCTGAGTTACTGTCTAGAACTATCATAATCAAAAGCAAAATAATAATAATAAATCTTTATTAACATGTCGACCCGCCGCTTACACAAACTGAAAATTTACATAAATAGAACTCCGTTAGCTTGTGGATAGACGAACGGCTTTCAGCACAGATTCAAGTTAATACAAAAATAAAATGATATACTAGCAAATCATAGCATAAACAATAATTCGTTTGAATAAGCGGTCGCGAAGAATTACAGTACGCAAAACCTTGCCGGAAAGTTAATGGGGAAAACAGAATTACACTGGTGTGCAAAAATTAAGGACGAAGTCGAAAAATTAGCATATCAGCTGAACGAAGAGGCAGAGCGGACAGAAAGACCAATCAGGAGATTAAGTAACGTGATGTACGGTAGCACATGCGCAGATATGCAGGTAGACGTAATGGGGGAGTGTCTGAGTAGTATAAAGCATGTTGTCGGTGTAAGATCAGTATTTCTGGCAAAGAGATTGCACGCCGTATAGCAGTTAAAATCACACCGAGTTGCTGCCTCAGCGAGAAATGGCGAATAATCAATCTGTTAGACGACATCTGGATGCTTTTACCCGAGGTCGAATCATTGGGAAGTTGGAGGAAGGCCGCAGTGTGACAAGTGTAGCTGCAGAGTTCGGAATTGCTCACAGCATCGCTTCACGACTTTGGAGACAATTTCAAACTACAGGAACAGCTATCCGGGGGTTTAGTAGTGGTCGTCCACGAGGAACCACACCCACAGATGACAGGTATATTGTCTAACAGGCCAGAAGAAACAGGCGGCAGACAGCGGGAGAAATCGCTAGACACACGACACAGGCGACTGGACGACCGATATCGCGTTTTACCGTGGCCAGAAGACTGCACGGTGGTGTTTGCACGACGCCCTGTACGATGTGTACCTCTAACGCCTGCCCATCGGAGAAGGCATTCTCTGTGGTGCCGGGAACACCGGAATTAGAGAGACAATGAATGGGGACGAGTACTCTTTACAGATGAGAGCAAAATTCAGTCTGATTAGCGATTCTCATCGCATACTCATCTGGAGAGAGCGGGGAAGCCGCAATGATCCCTCGAACATCATTGAAAGGGACAGGTATGGAGGTGGCGGTGTTTTCGTTTCGGGAGGCATCATGCTTGGTAGTCGTACAGACCTTCACATCTGCGACGCAGGTTCAGTCAACGGGACCCGTTATTGTAACGAGATTCTTCTTCCATATGTGCTTCTTTTTAGAGGCGCTATGGGCACGCAGTTCCTTTTCATGGACGACAATGCACCATGTCATCGCACAGTAGCTGCCGAACAGCTCTTAGAGAGTGAGGATATTGAACGTATGGATTGGCCGGCACGATCTCCGGATCTCAATCCCATCGAGCATGTATGGGATTTTCTAGGCAGACGCTTAACAGCTCGTACCTTACCACCAGTAACGATTCCGGAGCTTCGATTGGCGCTGCAAGACGAATGGGCAGCAATGTCTCAACATCTCATTGACACCCTCATTCTCAGCATGGGTAGACGCTGTGAAACCTGCCTAGCAGTCAGGGGAGATCATATTCCGTATTAAAGACCGGATGTTTCTTGCTGGACACCCATCACAGGGATGTTTCGGCCTTCAGTCGCATTGCGCTCCATGCTACGTTTTCAACAAAGCTTCTTTTTATCCCTCTGATTTCTCTTTTAGTAAGTGTTGCTTACATTACTCATGTCCTTACGTATTGGGGATCTTACGGTATTAAATGTGTTGATTTGGAAAGCTTTTGTACAAAGTTATATTGAAACAACCGTCTCGTCCTTAATTTTTGCACACCAGTGTATAATACAGAGTATTAGAAAGCCTTAGCTATCAAAATATGTCTGGTATGCTTTGAAAGTTGACACTTACTAATGCTTCAAACTAATAATTTGCATTCTGGGAGATGTTAAGGAAAGCAGAAGCATTGAAAAGTTAAAAGGATAAAATAACTTTGATTAATTAAAATTAAACTTTACAACATTTTGTCCGAAAACAATGTACTTAATGCGCTAGATAAGATGCAATAAAATGTGCAAATAAAATGTGATGTAAAGCAATATATTTACTGTTACATCCGATTGCTGGTCCCAAGTGATTTTTATATCATCAAATTTAAAAATTTAGAATTCATACATTTTCTTTCAACTAGTAGAAAAAAATTATAAAATCACTATTGTATCAATAAATTATTTATTTTTTTATCATTTCCTGGTTTTAAAACTTTTTATATAGCCTCTAAGTAACCCGGTAGAATTAAGAGATATTGAAAAACAATTTTTAATGGAAATAATAAATTTGAAGGTACGTAACATTTACAGGCTATTGTATAATCTGATTCCTGTCGCTTAGGCTGCAGAATATGCTATGCATTTCGTTGTTTTAAATTAGACGTCTGACGTCATGATTTCAGTAAAAATATGTTACCAGCTCAAGGAAACATTGCAGTTATTTTTTAAAGAAGGTGAGATGGAAGAAATTAAAATCAAATTAGACTAAACACGCAATAAAATGAAATAATTAAAATTCCTAATTATAAAACTGACACCCTGAAATAAATAATAGTTATTCCAAGTGTATGTTAATAAATATTATGAGACGGGAAATGTCTAAAAAAGTGTTAGGATTAGACAAGCAGATAAAATGCGATGTAAAGCAATATATTTGCTGCCATACCGATTGCTGGTCCCAAATGATTTTTATATCACAAAATTTTAAAATTTAGAATTCATACATTTCCTTTTAACTAGTAGAAAAAAAATATAAAATCAAACAAGAAATTATAGCGTAATTAAATTTACAAGTATTTAATCTCAATTTATCTAAGGATTCTTTCAAATAAATTAGTTTTGCACTAATAAGACATTTAAATCTTATTAGTGCTAACTCAGATATTTTCTTAAAATATTCTATAAAATTTCGTACCCTTTTTAACCTAAAGGGTACAGTTTTCAACTGATACATTTTTTATTTTAGGTTATTTGCATGGAACGTGTAAATATTTAAATTAATTTATGTCGCAACTATTTTTTCATGTTACATAATTTTATTACGTAGCATATTATTTTGGATAAAAATTTGGTATCTTTTTTATTTCTTTACCTAATGTGTTAACAGAGAATATATCTCTTAACATTTCTTTAGTTTCATTCATATTAAATAATAGGGAGGTGCAAATATTTTCGTAATTTTTTGATTAATCGCTTAGACAGGAAAACGGATGCGTTGGAAAAGTTATAGTTTACTAATTATGCAATAAAAATTGGTTGTGTGCGCTTATACCATATTACTTTTATTTAAATTTAAAACTTTACAATTGATAGATAGACTAATCGAATTTATAAGGGCTTCTGAATTCATAAAATTGTACTTTATTGTCAAATCCGGAATATAATTTCACACAATTCACACAATTGTTTTAAAAGGGACGAATGACATGTCGAGTAATAATTTATCGTTATATACACCATATTCAGAATCAGATAATTTGATCACTTTGCGTCAGTCACGAATCAGTTGAAAGTCATTGTTACATTATACACTATCTCTCAAATATTCCTTCATTATTTTTTCTTATATTGAAGAAATATAATGAATCATTCAATAATCATAATTATAGGATTTATATTCCTTCACGAGATTTAGTAAGTGTTTTATCTGAATTTAATTGAACTACTGATTTTAATTCTCTTGCCTGAGAGATATAATATTAAGCGACTGTACTCAGAAATATGAACCTTTAAAAATATGTTGTCGGTAAGTCAAAGTTCATAACATATATAAAGTAGGGAGAAAAGTTTCAAAATAGTAAAAATAAGGGTAATTCATAATTAAAATGGAAATAACGATAGGAACTGTAATGGCTTTGGGAAGTTGTCATTGAAAAAACATATGTGATCTGAGTGTTTACTTAAGTTTATGTTTGCCAGCTTTTTAAGTTTCCTTTTCCCAAACTCTAATGAATTCAGCTTACTGGGTTTACATAAGAAAAATCTAGGTTTTCTAAGAAACCTTCCTTGAAATTTCTTAGGTGATTTTCTTGAAAGAAAATTCATGAAAAAAAAACATCTTACTGTGTTTGAAATTGTGAGAATAGTTTCAACAACGACAGCTACTTGTTTCACATCAGACCCTCAACGGAAACAATGCTTTTCAGGGGCCTTTTCATTTTCACTTGAAAGACTTTGCATCGAAATAGAACAAACCGTAGGTAATCCAAATAAATGGGCGCTATAGACGCTCATGACAACCATGTTAAAGGTATATTAAATATTTGTCATTAGAATTCTGTGATAAATGAAAAAACATTTTCCTGCAGACAAACTCACAGCTTTTGTGAAATAATTCTACTTTTGTTTCTAGCGTTGTTCAGGCAAAAATGTGTATTCAGCAGAAACCCTACATCATATTCTTAGTTTTGATGTTTTTGTCGGAATAGATATTAGTAAGTTTTATGACAAGGTACGTGCAGAGCATATTGTGAAAGCAATGATAAACACATTTAGAAGTTCTTTCTTGATGTAGAGTAAGCGTGTAACAGAAAGAAAGAGGAAACTGTGTGCTATCAGAATGTCATCTCTTTTTGAAATCTTCAACAAGTGCCCATTTGTCGATACATCAGCCTGAAAAAAAATAATACTTTTCATACAAATATATTTAACTTATTTTGTTGGCAAAAAGGTTTTCAGACGGATTCTGTTATTGAGAATAAGGTAATTATCCGTTTGCACCATTTTCTCAATGTTTTATAAATGATTCAAAAACGTTAAGTAGACTGTTCTATGACATCCCCTTTAGAAGTGTGAAATCGCGTGTTTCCCTTCCTCATAATCAATGCTGCGAATGCCTAAAATCACAAACCTGTGTCATATGCAGAGTATTCTAATATTGATAGATAGATTTCAGATAATGCTGCTAATGCCAGAGCAGCAGTATGCAGTGGAGAAAATGGATATGTAATGTTGATATCCTTAACTGCAGTGGATAATGTGCCAGAATATGTTAAGTCGAGCATTCACTAGTGATCATACTGGAATACCATCTTGATTGAAATATAGAAGAACGCCTAAATATTTTATCACTAAATGCAAACTTTAATGGTTTATTTATTTAGTTACGACATTTGGTAAGTTTATTAGGTTTCACTATGTACTTCGATTCTCTGTGACAAGTTCTGAAAACTATAGCTGTCCGACTGCAGATTGAAACCCTTCCATGTACACTGCGAAAAAAATGATTCAAGAGGAGACATAAAAATCTATGTCGCAACTTCTACTCTGCCGATTGACGAAATTCAAATCGCGTTTTTCATAGGTTTGTAAAAATCGCACGAGTAGTTTTTAAAAAATTAGCTTTCAAAATTTTAGCTTTCCAGTGTTAATTGAATTTGGTATTTATTTTTTAATATCTCTACTTTTATTAAACTTATTTCATTTTTCCTCCCCCATTTCGAGTTTAGGTTCGTTTCAAATAAAATTCGCCCATTTTTTATGATTTATTTTTTAAATTTGTATTTTTAAATAATTTTTATAAACTTTTCGAAAAATATTTTGAATTATAACCTACGACAATTTTGCCATCATCTTAAAGTAGACGTATTTCTAAGCATACGTGCAAACAATTAGAGATTCTTATTCAAAATTTCCTAAGATATGCCTGAATTTACATTTTAGAGCGTTCTGAAATTTAGCGTATTTATTATAAGCGATAATAACGGAAATGTAGATTACGCACTTTGTTAAAATTATTTGAATGTATGAACGGTGACTTTTTTCCGCTCGTGGACAAGGAAAGAAAGGAAAGGAAAGAAGGTTTCTATAAATTAAGAAGTTCGCCAAATGAATTATTCTTGGCGCAAACTGAAAAAAATACACCAAGATAAATTGTTTAATTTCTCCGTAAGTTTCTCACTGAAGATTACAAAATTTAATATCTAGGCATAATTTGAGTCGTACAATCGAAATATGGAAAATCATTGGTATGTTGTTTCAGAAAAAGCCCGATTTTGTGTCAAAATACCTACGTTAGAACAATTGCTGTATATAAATAAGTTGTGCTTATGTATAAGTTGTGCTTTCGAGACATGAATAAGGCAATTTGAATTTCGTCATTCGGCCCAGTATAATAGAACGAGAGACATAGAACTTGCTCACCTCTTTTTTTTTCTTGTATGTGTGTGTGCAGTGTACTTTCACAAACCCCATTTGTCACGTTCAGTGTCGATATTTATACAGAGAGAAACGGATGCAATTTTAAAACTTTTTAATCAGGTCTTATATTTAAATTTCAATATTTTAAACTCTTTAAGACTCTTGTTCTTTCTTCTATGCGCGCTAATTGTAAATGAATGTAAAACTACAGTGTTTTTCACTTTCAGGGAAACATTAGATGAATTAATTGAAATGCTTATTAGTTTATAATAAAATAAATGTTTCGTTAAAGAATTGTATTCATGCTAACGGATTTTACGTTTGATTAAACTGTGTTAGATTAGAAATAGTTATGATGTTCGTTAGGTCTTAGGTCTTCGTTAGGTTTTCGTTCGTGATGTTCCTTAAGGTGTTCATTAGGTTCGTTAGGTAATGCATCTGTTATGACTAGACACTAATAACTCCCAACTACCCGTTGTGGAGCTGTGTCCTCAGGTTCGTAAACAAAAGTTACTTCCATTTCATACATATATATATTCTCAAAATGTTCAGTTACTTAAAAATGAATAAGCAATGAAATAAAATATGAAGGGGATTACTTACCCCTCTTTCCTTCTTTATTGAACAGATTTACTACTCATCACAGTTGGCGAAAATCGCCTTTCATTATTCATAATTTTACACAAGAGTAAAAAAAGTCTGTCTTAACACTTCCGATTCATCAAGCGCTCTCCTTCCCCCCCAATGGCACCAGTTCGTCCGTCTCTTTAGCATAAACATAAACATTTTATTTGTGGACGACTAATGCCATCTATTGGGGAAAAGTTGAGCCGAACACGTAAATGTAATATCCTCCCACCATTGATTTAGTGGTAACAAATCAATTACAAAGTGAGATATCAAAAACTCAACTTACCATTGCATTATACAATTACTTACAACATGGAACCTGGAAAATTAGCAATCCCCTACTATCTATATGAAAAGATACAAAATTTAAAGAAAATTAATAAGTGTACATAAAACCTTTTCCAGTAGCAACAACAATATATGAAAAAAATGAAGAAAATGTTTAAAAAGTCTAGAGTTCAGTGTTTTAGTCTTTGGATAAATTTAGTCTTTGCACAGTCTTTATTCGTCGGCCAAATCTAGAAAGTCTTTCAGGAATGGCCTGCACAATCGGATCTTCTTCTGAAATCTCTAATGGGTACAGTTTCCTTATAGGACGCACCAAAATTCCGATTTTCGTTTTTACTTGGGCTACCCGAGGGCAACCATCTCTGCTGGGGAAAATCTTTTCCACTCTGGCCAAAGGCCAATGCTGCCGTTTAACATTATCTTGGCCAACCAGTACTACGTCACCGATTTTTAGAGATCGACTCTTCTCACCGGCCCTCTGAACTAGCTGGCCCAGGTATTCTTTCCGGAAACGAGTTCGTAATTCATCACGCAACTTTTGACAATGTTTGAATCGTAATTGAAGTTTTTCTCGATCAATTGTGTCAAGATCAGGTATTCCTATATCTGAAATGTCCTGTAAAAACATGGACGGGGTAAGTGGCACGAGATCACATGAACTATCCGAAATATATGTAAGAGGCCTACTGTTGATTTGTGCCTCCACATCGCATAAAATGGTCGATAATTCTTCGTATTTCACAGAAGAGTTTCCTAATACTCGTAACAGAAGTGATCTGACAGATCGAATAAGTCGCTCCCATCAACCACCCCACCAAGCAGCGGCTGGGGGAATGAACTTCCAAGTCAGAGGTTTCACATCTGTAGTAGAAAGTTGTATTGTATGCCAATTTAAACTTTTCAACGCACTGTCCGCTCCTGCGAAATTGGTGCCGTTGTCTGTGTAGATGGTAGACGGTCGTCCTCGTCTTGCAATAAATCGTCTTAACGCTTGTAAAAAAGTACTTGTGCTTAGAGATACGACTAGTTCTAGATGCACTGCCCTGTAGACAGCGCAAGTAAACAAGACGATCCATACTTTAGATCTGTTCTTTAAGAACAGAGGTCCACAGAGATCGATACCAACGACCTCAAAAGTGGCTGCATCACGAACACGGTCCAAAGGTAGATGGATTGGGGGAGTCGTGTATGCTTTCGAATTAAATCTTTTACAAATAATACATTTGGTTATAACACTTCTAATGGCTCTTCTAGCTGAGATTACAAAATATTTCTCTCTTAATTTTGCTGCCAGAATGTTCATTCCAGCATGGCAATTTTTTCTATGAAGTTCTGTTATTAAACATGTGACTAAATGGCTTTTGGAGGGGAGCAGAATAGGGTAGCGAAAATCAAATTCTTCCCCTCTTTCAATAATTTTTGTTTTAACTCTTATTAACCCTTCGTCGTCCTTAAGGATCACTAGACCTTTACAGCTATTTTCAATTTGTCCAAAGCTATTAAGTTGAACAACTTTCCAAAGATGTTTTTCTGCCTTTTCAATTTCCATGACTGAAAGGATATTTTTCCTCGAAACTGTCCGTTTGCGAGCATTGTTCACAAATCTTATCATCCAGCCCAAAATTCGAACAATCTTTGAAAACTGAGAAAACTTACAGTACCAGTTATTTGTTTCTGAAGTTACAATGAGACTGGTCAAACTGACACATTTCTTTCGTTCTTCTCTTACTGCTTCTTCATCTGTCTGACCCGTTAATGCAGGCCAGTATACCTCCTCTTTATGCAACCATTCTGGTCCCTCCCACCATCTCGATTCTAACAGTTGACGCGGACTACATCCTCGTGATGGGAGGTCCGCAGCATTTAACTCGCCTGGAATATAATGCCATTGATGTGGATCTGTTAATTTACAGATTTCCCTAACCCTGTTTCCGACGAAGGTTCCCCATTCGTCGTTTCTTCGTATCCACGCTAGTGCTGTAGTAGAGTCTGTCCAGTAATATACCGGGATATCAGAAAGAGCAAGTGCTTCTAAAATCATTATAGAAAGTCGTGCTCCCAACAAAAACGGACTACAGGTAGCCCCAAATACTACTCTATTGTGTTGAAACTCTTGAATATGATTTTCATTTCTCCACCACAAAAACCTTAGATAATCTCGGTCTTCCGGTTTAACCTCTATTTGTAGAAAAGCCCGTTTTATGTCCGAAACAACTCCTATAGCTTTTTCCCTAAACCTCAGCAGGATAGCTGGTATTTGTTCGATGAGATTCGGACCCTTTAAAAGACAGTCGTTGAGAGACGGGTTTCGACCTATTTTACAAGATGCGTCGAAAACCGGCCTAATTTTTGTAGTTAGACTATTTACTTTGATTACAGGGTGATGGGGAAGGAAGTGCCCTTTTATGTCTGTTCTCTCTCTTGGTACTTCTTCTATCACACCTTCTTCTAACCATTCTGAAAAAACCTTATCGTAATCATCCAATTTATTCAAAGTCTTTAGTTTCTTGGTAGTACTCAGCAGTCTCCTTTCCGCAATATGTCGATTAGAAGGAATATCTGGTCTATTATTATGAACCCATGGAAGACTCACTCTGTAACGACCATCAACGTTTTGTTTTACTTCTTCCAGGAAGATTTCATAAGCTAATTCTTCCTCTTTTTTCTTGGATAATGTCTCCACTGGATCCATAATTCCAATGGTCTCCAACTTCCAAAGCTCTTGTACTTTCATTTCCCCAATAACTAAGTTGCTTTTAAAGGTTTGTGTGTACACGGGTAAAGCGGTTTGGGCGGAATTCTCAACCGGACCACAAACTGTCCAACCTAATTTAGTTTCTACTGCCGTAAGGCCTCCCTGCAACTGCTTGATTCTTCCTGTCAAAAGTCGACCATATACATCACTTCCTATTAATAACTCGATTTTTGTGGGACCTGCCCCTAGATCGGATAACCAAATTTTATTCTGTTTAAGTTCAGTCAGCAGTAAGTTTTTGGGAACACGAGGAACATTACCACAAATAATTTCTTGATCCAGAAATTCTAGTTCAAGAATCTCTTTTGAATTTGGACTACAAAGTCGAATATGGAATTTCTGATGAGGCTTTGCCTCAATGTAGGCTCCTCCGAATAAAGTATGTGCTAAACTTTCAGTGGAAACAGGTTTCAAATTTAACTCCTTGGCAGTAGAACTCAGGATATAACTTTTTTGAGAGCCGGTATCTAACAACACTCGTACCCTCTTTCTTTCATCACCTATAATATTTACTTCTAATGTCATAAGAGCTATATCTGGGGAACACTCCTTTGTTATTGTACTCTGCAACACCTCGGGGGAATCACCCGGTTTCTCACTTCCCTTTTCCCTATCCTTGTGATGTGCTAACTGAGGACAAAGCATCACTAAGTGATCTTTAGAACAAACATGACAACATATTTTACTGTTACAAAATTTCGCAATATGACCAGGGCGGAGACACTTTAGACAACACCTTTTTTCTTTAACTATAGCAATTTTTTCTTTTAAAGGTAAAGAACGTACTTTTAGACAATCTTTACTTTCATGAATTTTGTCGCAGAAGACGCATTTAACCTTTTTTGCCACAAAAAAACCCGCTGTCGATGGGACGCGTTTCTCATTTTTCTTAATTTTATCCCTTGCTGAATCTGCAGAATTTAAGCTACGAAAACTTTTGCGAGCTAATAACACGCGCTCATCATTTTCTACTTCCTTGTGTAAAAATTTCATCAGCTGCGCGAGACGCATATTCTGGCTCGATGCGTGGAATGCTTTGTCAGATGTTTCCGCTCCCGAGTCTTCTGACCTACTTGAACTCATGTGCCATGCCTTCAAAAGATCTTCAGACAAGCACGATTCAATAAGTGGAAAAAGCCACTGAGCGTTATTATCGGGATTAACGCCCATGGTTTCCAATGCTCTTAAATGCGCTTCCAACTTATCGACCAATTTGCTAAGCGGTAACTTTTCCTTTTGATTTCCTACATTCTGTATTACTAATTTCAATAATTCCCTTACGTAAACTTCCGTCAACAGTTCCACATTGCCAAATCTTTTTCTTAATGCAGAAATTGCCTTTTCATAATTTTCGCTAGTAATCGGATAACTATCAATAAACTCTTTAGCTCGACTACCCGGCAACATAGATTGTGATAAATAATGAAATTTTTCACAATCATTTAAGTCTTCGTTTTCATGGATTTCTTTAAATTGTGCCCAAAAAGGCAAATAATTCAAGAGTTCACCATCGAATTTCCTTAAGACAATTTTCGGAAGTTTCATTTTCTTTTTCTTATCATCTCCGCTAGATGATTCTGATTTAACTTGACCTAACGAATCATTAATACCTAACTTCTGATTTACTAATCTTCTGATAGTAATAAATATATCAGAATATTCTTCCGCTTTTTCGGATTCGGTATTTAATACACTCTCTGTCACTGTCTCATCTTCTAATAGAATGTTTAAAATTTCTTCGTTACACTCGTTTAATTCGCTATTTAATTTTTCTAGTTTCGCGAATTTATCATTTAAAATCCCGTGGTCTGCTTTATCCTTTTCAATTTCTTCATTTAGAATCGTAACAGTTTTTGTAAACGAAGTTCTCAACAGACCACGTTTTTTACATATCTTATCCATTTCCTATACTAAATTCTTCTCATATAATAACAAAATAAATATCGCAAATGTCCAAATAAAAACTACAATATCCTGGCTGGCTCGCCACTTGTTATGACTAGACACTAATAACTCCCAACTACCCGTTGTGGAGCTGTGTCCTCAGGTTCGAAAACAAAAGTTACTTCCATTTCATACATATATATATTCTCAAAATGTTCAGTTACTTAAAAATGAATAAGCAATGAAATAAAATATGAAGGGGATTACTTACCCCTCTTTCCTTCTTTATTGAACAGATTTACTACTCATCACAGTTGGCGAAAATCGCCTTTCATTATTCATAATTTTACACAAGAGTAAAAAAAGTCTGTCTTAACACTTCCGATTCATCAAGCGCTCTCCTTCCCCCCCCATGGCACCAGTTCGTCCGTCTCTTTAGCATAAACATAAACATTTTATTTGTGGACGACTAATACCATCTATTGGGGAAAAGTTGAGCCGAACACGTAAATGTAATAGCATCTTAGACGCATCTTCATATATAGGATTTTATTTTCGGTTATCCGCTTTTACAAATATACTAATAATAAATATATTATAATAATCTTGTACTAAGTAAACAGCCGTTGTCAATAGACTGAACTTCAGAATTTTAATTGGTAAATTTAATGTCCGTATAATTGACGCAATGGATGTCAGATAGCATGTAATAACTTATAAAGATGGATTCCATTTATAAACGCATTTTTTAAATTTTTGCTGCTTCGGTAAATTGGCAAATGCGCTCTTATTTCAGAAACCAAAATTAATTTTTAGTCGCAAAAAAGAGAAACTGCGTTCAATTTTCTTTATATTTCTCTTTTGTCAAAGTGGCAATTAATGCCTTTAACTAAATTTTACGTCGCTGTTTTTTTTTTTCTAGATTTTTTTGTTCGTTTTTGGGGGGATTAAATTTTGAATTTAATTTTTGACTGCAATATTGTCTTGAATTTTGACTTCATCCAATATTCTTGGAATCTGCGATGACAATGCAATATTCCGCGGCAAATGCAGATTATTTCGACAATGCAAATTATTTCGAAAAATCTAGTTAGGATTTATCATTTTATAGGGTTAATATTTTGCCACATGTCCTTATTTACCCCTCAAGCTAATCGCCCAGAGTTTCGATGTTAAACCCATCAATATTCTGTAACAAAACTTTCTTAATCACATTTGTTTGGAAGTTCTAAATCAATTTACTGAATGTTTGGGATTTTTGAAAAAATAGGTAGCTGTGAAGCGATTATGAATAGCACTGGGAGTTCGAATCAAAATTTTAATGCTTTTCCGTTAGCAGCTTCATGACTTTTAAAAATGATGCGGTCACGATTTTCTAATGTTAAACAAATTTTAAATTTGCAGACTAAATTTATGCCTTTGAATAAATCAGAGACATTTTAAAGGAAGACTATCACACACACTTTGTCGTTAAGCTGTTTAGAATAAGAAGCTGTTTTACGTCAAGAATCAAAGATTTTATCCCTTTATTACGTTTTCGCGTTTTTCTGTATGCTAAGGGATATTTTAAGCAGGTATTTCTCCCACCTTCTTAGCATGCCTTCGTGGTGTAGTGGTCAGCACGCTGGGCGCGTATTCGAGATGTGCGTGGTTCGAGTCTCGGCGAGGGCATTACTAATTTTTTCATCTCTCCTGCTTCCACAAAATATCTAATGTCTCTACAGTATAAACTAAAATGTATAGAACCACATTTTAATTTACTTGATTTTCAATGCATTTAAAAGTAAATATATTTTTTCATCTATCATGAAATTCTTTATCAGATGTGACTTAACATGAAATAGTGGTGCTCCCATGTACGAGTTTTAGTAGGGTACTAATGGCTCTTCAAGGAATACAAGATAGTATATAAATGGACGTATAATAAGAATGATTACACATAACTCACTTAAATATCTCTTTGAATTTCTGTATGTAATTTATACCGCAGTTATTATCTGTAGATTTTATTTTTGATCCCAAACAGCTAAGATACTTAAAATTGTTCTTAATTTTTATGCATTTGAATACAATAATGCAACATAAAATATCTCATTGTTTATTATTGCTTCGAAATTGTTAGTTACGGAGTAAATCGCTTTTGTTGGGAACAGTGAGTAACCAGGGAATGCAACGACTTAATGGATTTAGAAACAGGAAATTGGAGAGAAGATAATTTTAAATGGATGCTGAATTGTAGTTCTGTGACAGCTTATTCAAATATTCTCGTACGTTAAAGCCGAGTTAGCTTCAGAATGTTCACTGCCGCTTATTATGGCAATATGTTCCATAGCATGTAGACTTGTATCTGACAGTTCTGTATAACAAATTGATCTAATAACTTGAAGGTCTTTGACTACGGTGCGTTCAAATTCACCTGTATGCTTAAGTTCTCCGAAATCGGTATCTTCAAAGCTGAATGCGTTATAATATTAATATTAATATTAATAATAAAGGTAAAAGCTGAAAACAAAGAACTACTCTTTAAAGAACGAGAATTTTTTATTTGTCTAATGTACATCCAGATGATAGATATAATAAAGAAAGACTTTTTATAAGTTTTATTGAGAAATAGTACATAAAATTTAATCATGGAAAATGACCAATGTATTTGATCTGCTTATAGTGTGAAATTTAGAATAAAACTAATTTTCATTTATCTCAGTTGGAATTTATACTCCAAATTTTAGAATTCTTTCAATTTTGTCCATGTCTTTGCAAAGAAAATAATAAAAAGGCGAATTTATGATTTTAAGAAAATAGGCAAGTGTTTATTATGAAATTAATTTAAGACCGATTACGTATGCTTTTTAAACCGCTCAGACGGTATAGTCGTTAGGGTAGCCTGACTCCGATGCAGAAGTGCCCGGGTTTCGAAGCTCGGAGAAGACATGGATGTAAAGTTGTCTGTTCCTTCATAAGAGGTAATGGTAATCGCCTGTTAGGTGTCTCCACAATAAAATGGCCACCACTTCTGGCCTTAAGAGTGGCCAATGTCGTTATAGGCAAGCACCAGCCTTTCGAAAAAAAATTAAGTTTTTTATACTTCTGATTTCAAAATTTTAGGTTTACTTTTTTGCGATAAAGAATAATTGCTAACAATCATTTTTGTTCATTTTTATAGAAAACCATTTAAACATTACGTATAGTTTTAAAGAAGGCTTAGAATATTTTTGTCCGAATAGTTTCTGATTTCTGCTAGTTTAATAACTTTCAATATGAGCAGTAAACACGTTTTCAGCGAACTACCGAACTTTTGAACAAAACGATTCCGCTTGATTTTATTACGTAAACTTTATTTAAATTTAATTGCTGATGCTCGTCTTCTGTCTGAAGTTTGTTAAACAATTTAAGTTTAACAACGGTTGCAACTAATTTTATTCTACAATGACCTTAAACGAATATGAAGTTGATGTTTAATTTTTTTTCATGGATTCGTATGCAATAAATTATTACATCATTCTGCTTTCATATCATATACATTTTGGCACAATGGTCTTTCCTTCAAGCTTCAAAATATATACTCAATAGCTATTTTTATAATGCGTTGATTATTATAACAGAGATCTTAAAAGAATGAAATATTACAATAGAGATCTTAAAAGGATATTTATGAAAGGAATTATAAAAAAACTACTTTTGTTAGGGGGCGAAGTATTTTTTTATTTACCCTTTAAATTTTTATTATTTTACATCGTGCTAATTATCGTATAACGTCTTATTCTTTTGCTGTGAATTAGGAAGAATTATTTGATTACGGCAAAGCGCATGTCGCGTCTTACTTTAGTCCAGATAATAGTCGCCATTCCATAGAGTCAAGTGTTCATGCAAGGATGAAATTTATATGCCTCTTTATTTATATTAGAAAAATACATTAGCTTAACACCTATGAAAAAATAACAAAAATAAACATCACGTGCAAGGCATTCAATGCAATCAAAGAAGAATCACAGGAGGAATTTCACACTGGTAGCAAATACTATGTTAGTTCTGAAGTCAGCCTGTATCACGTGATACGAGCGAGGTCACTTCGGTGCCTCACCAATGACTGCCAGATAGAGACTGCTCTGTCCTGTGGCAACTTCACCCTTAGCGGAGGAGAGGGGAAAGCTGGCAGTGCCATCTTTTAGACCTATATTTCTTCACCCCCCGCATGCTAAGGCAACATGTTCTAGATAGTTATTCTTCGAGGCAGTGTTGCTATCTAGCCTAAGAGAGATGGCTATATAGAGGGTTCTCTAGGAAACATTTTTCTTCATAATTGCAAATTTTAAACTGAAAGGTTCCTGAGGATGTCCTTCGGCAAGCTGAATAATAGCACTGCAGCTCCTAGTATTCGACATCAAACTCAGTGTAGGTTTATTTAAAGTCTACGCTAAAATACAGTTTTATTTTAGCCTATATTTTATGTTGGCGTGTTTCTCTTCCATTTGATTATACGATCCTTGTAGAAGTAAAACACGACGTGTGGCAAATAAAACCAAAATATTCTGCAATCAGGTATATGAACACGAAGAGTGTTAAAACATCTCTTATTGATTACAATGACGCTGCAAATGAATTAATTTGTGCCAGTTAAGGAAATGTAATTAAAATACATAATCTATCCCTAAATGCGACTAAAATATAGAATGAGTATCTAAACTATTAAGAAATGTATTTATTACGTTTAATTTGCTCAGCTTACAAACTGAATGCATTCGAAAGACCGATCAGAAATCTTACCTACTGTAAAATGATGGCATTCTAAGAACTGATTAAGTGGGCTGTCGCATGGAAGAAATCTTATGTTTTGCAAGGTGGCAACATATTTCAAGGCTTTATGGTGATATATTCACGGTAGTGTAACTCAACGTAAAGGCCCGAAAACTTTGAAAAGGCTTCACTAAATTCGTTTTCAGTGCCAAAAGCTTTTACTTACATTACAGAAAATACAGAAAGTCAAAACATAATTATAAGTACTGTTAGGTTACTCGAGTCAGATAGGACCCTAATTATTGCGAATCATTTTATTATCAAATAAACAAGGTGAAAAATACGAGAACGATTAATTTCGTAATTCCATTATAGTTCAGAGTATTATATATAACTTTCTTATTCGGTTAGCAATAAGAGAGAATACAGTTACTATACCTTATTTAAGTGCACGAATAAAGGATTCCTTTTCCTTCTGTTTCAATTCATTCCATGAATAGTTTAGGACCTGATCTTTCAGAATCGGGATTATTTTCTAAACGATTTTTCCAAATGGCTAGTTAATTGGCTTTGGAGAACCCAAACGAAAAAATAATCGCCTCACGGTCATGTGTTAAAGTCACTTGATTGGTCACGTGTTAAAGCAATTAGTTTAATTTACACCAGTGCTTTCAATGGTTGAATAGGATGTGTGTTGTTATATAGTATAATGTTATGATTCAGACAACATTGTTCATTGTTAATATACAGGGTGTTTATAAAGTCCCGGACCAATTTTGATGTTTAATAACTCATAAAATAATGAAGATATAAATAAACTTATGGCATTTATTGGTGGAATAACTTATGTATTCTTCTTTTCAGGTTTGAATATCTTTGCTTTTGTAAATATCGTCTGCGCGTGTGGTTAATTTCAGATAATTTCATTTTCCAGTCTAAATATCTGTACTTTTCTAAATATCGTCTGCTTATTAATTGCATTTTTCTCTCTTTTGTTTTTGGCAACTATTAATCGCCGTAATGTGCGCATATGGGAAACTGAAAACCCCCATGAATACCGTGAGGGACAAAGGGATTCCCCAAAGGTTAATGTGTGGTGTGGACTAATGCACGGCCGAGTCATTGGGCCTTTCTTTTTTACAGAAAAGACGGTCTCATCAGTCGCATACTTTTAGACATGTTGGAAAACTTCGTATTTCCACAACTAGAAGAGCTTTAGCCACATGTCGTTTTGCGACAAGATGGTGCAACACCTCATCGAGGTACCATCTTCGTAGTTCTTTGAATGACCATTTTACAGGAAGATGGATTGGGCGAGGAGTTTCAATTCCTAAGCCACGCAGATCACCTGATATAACGCCGCTGGACTTTTTCCTTTGGGGATTTGTAAAGGACAACGTTTACAGGAGGAGATGAATATGGATGACCTAAAAACCAGAATGGCATGCCTCTGTGGATGCCGACATGCTTACCTGTACCTGGCGTGAAATTGAATATCGACTTAATATTCTCCGTGCGACGAAGGGGGCACACGTGGAAGTGTATTGAAAAGGGTCATGAAACTTTTTGAGTCTGTCTAATCATTTATGTTATTAGCTTTAATCTATCTTTATTATTTTATGAGTTATTAAACATCAAAATGGGTCCGAGACTTTATAAACACCCTGTATTTTAATGTTTCATACTTAAAAGTATAATTTTCATTCATTAAAAGCATAATTAAAAAGGTTAAGAAAAATAGAAATTTTTTAATTCACTCCCCTGATTTCTAATAATCGAAACTAATATTTGCTATTTACATACTATTGTTTGGAATGACGAATTTTAAACCACAGTTACTCAAATTTATTTTCATAAATTTTGTGGGTCAATTCACAACATGTATATTTATGTGCATATGTATGTGTACATATATATGATAAGAGTGCATACAAGTGCAAGAAACTATTTGTTTTCCTTATAGTGAATTTTTTTAAAGTCGTGTTCTAGACGTGAAAAATGTTTCGAGAATTTTCCAAAATTTAAAATATAAAACAGTATTTGAGCTAAGACAAACTGAATATTTATTATTGCGGTGCAAATTATTACTGTTGGTTTATAAAAATAGAAAATGCTTCTTGGAAACTCACTTCTAAATATAAAAACAATGGCCACCTTTGTGTTCACATTCACGAGAACGCAGATATTGTTCCAGCAGTCCTGTTTTTTTTTCTGAAAATACTTGTAGGATGCAAATTTGATGTGAGGCATGGACTGGCCGTCACGTCAATTTTGATAGCTTGAATTGTCTTTACTTATTGACCCCAGACGCATCTTAATAAGAATGAACAGTGGTTTCAAAAGATGAGTAATCTGGCATACTATTATACTATTAAAATCTGTGCCAGTCTGTCTGTTTGCTTGTGGCATCATCTCCTTCGGAATGGCAGAGAGTTGATTTTCGAGAGGCTTACCCACGGATTACAAAAAAATTGTGGGAAGTCATTTCAACCATCAACATCTTCCTACGATCTGAATCAGCCTAGATATGAATTAAAAACTGAAATTAAAACGCTAATTATCGCACTCATTTTTTCGAGTGGCAACAGTTCACTTGCTGAAGATAAAAATCTGCTCTATTTCGAAAAATGTTGCGAATGCTCGCTTTCAAATCATAGCTTCTGCTAATGAAAAATTTGTGAGGTTTGCAAAATATGATATAAGAATAACATTGCGAAGCATTAAATATATTATTATAATATAAGGTCATGTTCTGAATTTGAAGAAAGCACGCGATTTCATATGATGTCACTGTATGTCGAACATTTTTCGTTAATATCAGCATTTTAAATAAAGAGCTGCTATTGGCAACTTTTGTGTTTCAGGTTAAGGTAACTGACACAGCACGTTAATTCTTTTATTGATATTGACTAAAAGGTGTTATATTACATTGCATTTAAATCATGACGTCATATTTATACGTATTAACGTGAAGTGTCTGAAGTTTTTGTTTCCTGATTTGGCAACAAAGAAATTATTTACGAATTGGTTGTTGCTTGGAAAGAATGAATTGATTTGATTCATATTGACCTGTTTTTGTATATATTCTTTTCAGGTGTACATAGAACTAATTAATTTTGTTTTGGCCACAGCCCATTCATCTGGCGGGCTTGCCCGGTTATATAATTTTCACATGTGAGGGATTTTTTTTTCTGATGAGAAAATCCAAGCTTCGTATCTCAAAATGAGCGATCGCAAAGAATGATCGAAGTAAGCTCACTATAAGAATTATCAAATCTAGGATGACGCCACTTCCTATACTTCTTTACGAAGAATAAGGTAACTCCTTCTAACAGCCAAATTAAATTATTGCAAACTTCACACACACAACACTGACTTTTCATCGAGCTTTTTCTACAGTCGTCTATGCCTTTCGAAGGGTCAGAATAAAGAAATATTTATGCTGTAAAATTATCTAGACAGTCTTATAAAGGTCACCTACCAGAGCTTTGTTACTTTAAAACAAACGAATTTGTAAAGGAATATGTATAGAAAAAAAATTTGTGTTTTGCAGATATCTGCATAACTCATGTATGACAGAATTAAAGTATTTACTTACTTCATAATCCTGCTGTAAAAAATGTTTATTAAAACTAAAACGCCAGTGTTCATGAATTAAAGTTGTAGCGTTAGATGCATGTGATTCCATAGAATGGGAGGGGTAGACAAGAGTAGCATGTTTCCATGCTAGAAACAAGTAAAAAAAGGATTTTTGAAATGACACATGTATAGTAAAGCAGGCACTCACAGTAATGAAAGCAGACTTAAAAGTATTACTGTTCTAGAAAAACTAAATGCACACATACGTAGATAGCATAGAACATATAATGTTGATTATGAACGAAGGTAATAAAAATAGGAATGGCACAGACTTGCCTCAAAATGCGTTTCAACAGATATGCAGAAAATAAATTCTTCATGGCACTGCTCCAATCTTCATTTTTATTTCAGTAAATATTTTATGATCACAACAGCTTGGAACACTACTTGTGCCTATTTCAAAATATTTATATTTTTGATAGCTTTGTAATAAGAAAAATAAGCACGCAGCAATCCAAGTAGGCCGAAGTGCAGAAAGCAAGTGCATTTGTCTTCAAGAAGAAATCTTAATTTAGAATGTGTTAGTTTTGGTTCTCAATTTATTTGGCTGGATAATTAAATACTGTTGTAAATTATTATTGGCCGTTTTAGCTTCATTTACATCATCAGTGCTATGTAAGGGATTAGTCTCACAACGACGTAAAAGAGAAAGCGATTACTATTTTTAGAATAGAGAAGGGAAATAAATTTAATTTAAGCATTAGGAGGCTATTACTAATTTAAATTATAATTTATCTTTTCCCTACTTTTATCTTACTTAATATATATAATTTGTATCTTTTGCACCGATGCAATAATTTAATCTATAATCTACTTCTAAACTTCAAAATTAAAAAAAAATTAAATAAAAATTTATTTATGTAATTATTTGCTTCCAGTTTGTACGAATAGAACGCTTCTGATTATATATCAATAATTTCGTTAATGATTGTAAAAAGAAACTATGAGACATCGCAACATTTCAGTCAATTAATATTAATTATAATTTTAATTGTTTTTACTAAATAAATTAATATTTAGTACTCTTCTCCTAGAGAACCTCGTAGTATTCTATCTTTGTGTCAAAATTACAGTTTTAGAAAAAATATTTCATCTAAGGCAGCAGGTCATGAATCATTCTTTCGAAATATCCTTTATTCGAAATCTTACACGATTTTCACCGCTCGACACTTAACGCATAAAACAAACTCAAGAAGAATCCATCGTAAACGTAAATCTAATTTCACCGTAGAAACTACAATAAAAATACGTGACCCAATTTCGGGAAGCAATTGATTCCAGCAAGTCTATCAAAGTCAAATATTTGATAACGTGCGATAATCGTCTGGATATGAGTAACTTATATAACAATTTCCAAACTCAACAATGCCATATCCCTTTTCTTTTTCTCTGCATTGGAAGTATAGCGCTTAATATGAATTGGTTATCCCAAGAAAAATGGTACAATTTTTAAATTTTTCTTCAAATTTCTCAATAAAATGTAATACATATGAAAGGTATATTATTGTAGAATGATAAATTTTTATATCATACCAGCACAAATAGCATTAAACACAATTCATTAAGATGATAAATACTTAAGATTTATACATTTCAGAGTGTTTAGAAAATGTTACACAATTCATAGTGTTTGAGGAGTTGTAAGTAGATACATGATTTCAATTAAAGAAATTAATTAAATGAGGTATGCGTTCAGAAGATGATTGTTGTAGTCACATGATACGTTTTTGTAAAAGTTTAGGAAAATTTACACTTTCCATTACGACACTATCGGGGGGAGGCACCTCTTACGAAAAAAAAATTGTCGAATTGACTAAAACGGTCAGCAAAAACCAATATATGCTCATACAAAAAGAAAAAAGAAAGAAAGGAGAAACTACCAAGATGTAGTAATTATTGTTGGGGATATTATATAAAAAATGTTGAAAGCAAATACTCGTATCAATCTTCCGACTGCAGACTCTGGAAAATACTGTTTGCCTGTGAAAAAACATAAGCTTACTGCATAGAATTCAAGTAACTTTTTTATTATTATTCGAATTACCATTTTGACTCTCGTTCGTCGAGTTGAAGTGGCTTAAATCTGTAAATTGTTGCACATTTTTAAGAAGCCTACTTTGTAAATTATGGACCAAATTTCTCTCGATTGAAAAGTAATTAAATAAAGGTATGAGGAAGTTAGTGAGCATAAAATTCTACGCACAGAACGCATATAAAAATTAAAATTTAGTACATTTTTGCTAAGATTGTAAGGTTTTATTTAAACTAACAAAGTTTTATTTTAATTTACCCTTTTCTATCTGTTCTCATTTCAACTTCCCGTTGTAATAAGCGCGCGTTTCAGCTTTATGCCATTTAAACCGGAGGTAGAAACCTCTCAGTGTGAGAGAGCTTTTAGTCTCAGACCACGGTTACTCTATTCGACGTTCGACTGATTAGCTAGTATTTAAGTTCTAAGCCGTAGCGCTGTTACGTGATTACTTATTGAAGTTATTCTAAGAGCGTTAGTATTAGTTAAATCTTGCTACGCACCATTTAGTTTAGAGGCCAACCTCGCGTTTAGAGTTCTGTGAGCAACGACTATTTAATTTATATTTAGCTTTAGTTTAAATTAATTTGATTGTTCATTTTAGACCCAAGTGCGGTGTTTAATTACTGTATCCTTCCGGAGTTGGGAAGTGGTTGTACATAATTGTGGTTAAATAAAAGTGGATTTTAAATCCCTCTGAAGTGTAGTTCTTCTACCACTTATTCACAGTATTCTACCACAGAACATAGCTGCATTCAGCTCCCTGTTCAAGATCAGGACTTCACGTTTCACGAAGATGTTGGCCAAGAATATGCACCGAACACTCAGTCCTGGCAAGATGTATAAGGTGACCAAAACGTCGCAGTCTGAGCACCTCCCTTATTGATTCAGTTCTGGAAATTCTGACTATCTGCTATTACCATGCTCTAGTGTTACGACATTACTCAAACAGGTTTTTTTTAAAAAAAACCTTGTATTAATGACAATGATATGTATTGCATTTGAAATTGAAACAGCACTGTTTGAACTTTAAATGCAGTACGTATCTATAAAAATAAATGTATTTTGATTTTTAAACTGCATAATGTATAGGAATATATTTCAATTTAAATTATATATATATATAACATTTTAATTTATATACAGTCGCTGAAATCAAATGTAATCGAACCTTTGTTAACGGATATTCACATAATCGCCAAATCCTTGAGGTAATGGGCGGAGGTAAAATTATGGGGGAACACCAAGCGATGTACCATGGGTCAACTGGTAATGCCTTCTCGTGTTAACTAACCTTAAAATAATTTGCAAGCTTTAAAAGAGTTTACAAAGTAAGTATGAAAAAATGAGCAACTGAAGCTTTTCAAAGGATCTATAGTTTACGTATTATGGTGCATTGTGCATATTATGGTGCAATATGGCTTTTAATGAGGTAAAACAGTCACAAGAATATGAAAATGTTTATAATACAATTATTTGTATTTGCAGATCGGTGTAGTGAAGACAACGGAGAGATATCAAGATTATTTTTTGATGTAAATCTCAGAAAAGCTGATTTGATATCTTCAGCATCCAACTGAAAAGGATGCATTAATCACTATTAGCCTAATATGTCTGGGTTTTGATGTAGAAACAATGAGGGAAGCTTGCAGTTGTGTGTTATCAACGTTTGAGTGGTATAAATTTCGAAGTTCAATTTTCTTTCTTTTTCACATTGATTAAGAGCTCTTAAACTTAGTAATGCGAATATTATTGATACGAATACCCATATTTTCTAGATTAGTTGCCGAACTTAGTTGATTTCTGATAATTTGAGGCGTTTTAGGTGTTGTATGAATTTTTAGGTTTTAAGAATAGAATAGAATCTTCATTTGATTTTTGGAGCCTGATTTGGAGGAATATGTTTAACAGAAGTAGGGGTATAAGAATTTGGGAATTATTATAGGAGGTTTGTTTCGATAAATGTTTTAATGTTTTGTTGTTGTTGCTGCAAATATTCCCTCATTTCAGAAATAACAGAAGTGTTTGATTGTTGAAGTGACGGTTTCTCTCTCAGTTCCGAGATTGTGCCTTCCTGCTTTGCTAAAGTTCTTTGTTTGGTTATGTTTGACGAAGAGCTGTTAAATGGCCAGAAATATCTTAATGTTCTTTGGCATTAAGTTTTTATGTTTGCAGATATTTAGTTGATTCTTAATTTTTATCGCAAATTCGTAGAATATCATTTGATGTAGAATAATCAGCATTATTTTCAAAATAGCTAATAACAGAATGTGAGATGCTTAATAATGATGATGAGAAAAACGTTTTTAGAAGCCATTGGTAGTAATTTACAAAAATTTCATAGCTCGCACAAAAAAATAAGACAATTTAATTAATTGAAATAATGACATAAACATCATCCGTAAGCATCCTGAGACTATAAGTTAGTCAAAGAGTCCAATTATTTTTGTGGATAATAAAACTATTACACAAAAAGAGTTTAATGAAAAGTTGCGATCCTTGGCACTTCACTTTAGACTTAAATCATGATCGTGGGAACAAAAGCTTTGCAACACTGTATTTGTTGTAGGTTGTTGAATCTTATGATATACAATTGCAATCAACTTGCGCAGTCTTATAGGCACATAGAACAAAACAATCGGAAACACATGAAATTGCTGTGTACACATCAACGTCGTAGAGTCATTTTAAGTAACAAAATGCTCCCATTTAACAGACATTTTCCTGATACCTAACTAACAAATGCCTTGGTACGGTAACTGTCTACTGACACGGACGTTCATAGTAGGCACATTTTACGATTATAATTAAACTACGCATGAAAATATTAGTGATGGTATTACGTAGCTTTAGGACAGGAATTAAAGAACACCTGCAAAAACATTCAAAATATCCATTAATGTACTCTATAAGTAAATCCAGTGACATGAAGTTGTGTGAAGGGCTAAACGGCCGTAAAACCGTTTTTTAAATATCGATTTAAAAAAAAAATCTAAAAACTTTTAGAACTATAATTTGCATCTACAGCCCTAAAGCATTCCTGATGCAATTTGCATTTCGTGATCTTAAGATTAAAGTATACCTGAAACAGAAGATGTTAATAACATAAAAAAGCAACGCATTTCGAGAAACAAAGTGGGAATAAACCAGTTAATTACTGAGAAATGAAACGTAGCCACACTTGACAAAAAAAAAAAAGAAGAGCTCATAACGCAGCGTGGGTCTAGAATTCAAAATAAGCGAATATCTTTCAACCTTTGGTATTTGCATTAGTAGCGAGACTATCTGCTAAAGATTCTTTTTTTCACAGGCACTTCGTATTTCTAACGCTTAGAGATTTCATTTCTTTACGGATAGTTATTTTGTTCGCTCACCTTTTGCGCTTTTTTCTTGGTTGAAGTTTAGATTCTTTACAAAATTTTTTTCACAAGAACAAATCTCAGAGGGATAATACTCTATGATATCAGGTTTGTAAAGAAGGATAAAAGTAGACACGTCAGATGAAATATTTCAGTACATCACAGGTACGTATGGGTATAGAGGGAATTCGAAAAAAGGCGACTACGGACTTTATTTATTTAACTATACAGCACTGTAATGAATAAACTCTTTTGAAGATTTTAGTTGTTATAACTATCATTTGGGAAAACGAATTAAAAATAGCCTTAAAAACTTCGGAATACGTACCTTGTTTTCTTAAGTTTGACTTTTTCTGCTACATAGGAGGATGTTAAAATTCCCTGGTTTTAATTACAAAGCATGGTTTGAAGTAATTAATTAATTAATTAAAATAAACAAAATAAATCACATAAGCATTAATAATATTTCAATAGTAATTTTATTTCTAATTATGGGGCTTTGAATATTTATCAGCTTTTTAAATTTTTTTAAAAATTAGCCTCAAAGCAGCATTTTTTCTTTCCCTTTTCTTTTACTTTTTTTTTGTTTTTTTTCTTTTCCTTTTCTTTCCCATAATGAATGTTGTTATCTGTGTTCATTTTGGTAAATGTGTATATCTTCAACGAATATATGAAATTTTAAAATCACTTCAGAACTGTATAAAACACAATGACCACCAGACTACAATTATCATGTATGCTTTTGGATAAGCACACCGTTAACAATCAGTTCCTCCACTTTATATCTATCGCTGAACTCTAGTAGGTAGATCGGAGATCAAATTATGTAAAATGAGGAAACCGCTAGGAAACTTTGTAGTTCTCCAAATGTATAGCATGAATAAGAGCTTCTTCATCAACAGCAAAAACGATTTTGCTTCTGAAGAAAACGGACCAACGTCTGATGATCGTCCTTGAAATCGAGAGAATTTTATTCAAAACCGGCGCAAAAATCTTTTTGTGCCTAATTACTTTCTTGTACGAAGTAAAAAAGAAGTACTGTATTCTTGAAAAATTTCGGGTATCATTATTTCAACGAAAATACCCATTTTTACTGCTATCGAATGCAATTTAACAATGTTTTTGCTTGATATCCGTACGTAAGGACAGAATAAAGGACTCTGTTTCCCCAAACGAATTATAAAACTGATTTAAAATGGATTCAGAAGAGATATTTTAATGGTGTCTGTAGGTACGTATCTCGCATAACTCAAAAACGAGTAGCCACAGAGTGTTGAAGTTTTTTATATAAGACTGCTATGACATGTAGATGTGCACCTCATATTTCGGCTGCAATCGGCCGCAAGAAAAGTATATTAATATATATATATATATACATATATATATATAAATACCCACTCTGTTACTCTGCTTACTGAGCTCAGACTTTTTATTTTTATATGTTGGTAAATTGGGCATTTTTTGCTTTGAAAATGATTGAATTATATTGTTCTTATCTTCCGGTTAAGGTTTTTATGCCTTTAGTAAATCTGCATGCATTATTTGTAGAATGATCAACAATTTCAAAGTTGTTTAAGTGCGGCTAAGCCTAATTATTTTTACCATAGCCATATTTGTTAACATTTGAAACTTAGCGGAATAGCGGATTTGTTGCCAATTGAGAGAAACTAAGCTTCGCAGCAACAAAGATAACGTCTTCTTTTATTATTGCGAATTAAATCTGCTTAATCCATTCTGGAATTTATTCGAGGAAATAAGTGGTTAAGATTTATTTCGTAATTTTTAATATATTTTTTTTTGAGTTTTTGTGTATTTTTGCCTTGTCGCGAAAAGAGAACTGAATTAATTGAATGAGACGTACTAAATAGTCTGTAAAAAACTGCTTCTTCTTTCTTTGTCTAATTTCTTTTATACATCTTTTTAGATTTTTTTCGTGTATTTGGTTAGAACATGTGGCAATGATTAGATAATTCTTCAGGTGGTATGATTTTTGTGCATTCTGAGTTATAAAATGAATGAGATGTAACGCTATTAAGTGAACCTAGCGCCAGAGTGTCGCTATGGTAAACAAACATAATGAATTTTAAAGAGTGTATTTATTCTATTGTGTTTTATGCTCTATGGACGAAATAGATTTAATTCAGTTCAATAAGTTTAAATGAAATGCTGAAAAATGTGTATAATTTAATATTCCGTATAAGGAAATCATGTGGTGCACACATCAAATTTTTTAAACGATTGTATAGTGAAATAACCATTGCACTTTAATTGTGGAAATTTGCCATTTTATTTTCAGAGTAGTAAATTATGTGAAAGAAAATCGATGGGGAATAAAAATATACACGTATAAGTAACAACATTTGCACTGAATTTTGCAAGTCAAAAATTTCTTACAGGTGTAGGACTGTAATAATGCTACTATGAATAATTACTCTGGTTTCTAGTGAAAAAGTAGTTGTTACGGCTACGCTGTGATACATTGAATAAATCGAGAAACAATAAGCGTACCACAGTTATAAATGTTTCTCTTTTAAAGTTTATTTGGTATATATTTCCTTAGAATTTTGGCCTATTGATATGTCATGCATATTTTTCTATTAATTTTAAAAGCTTCTTAAGTTAGTACGTAATTATTGCGTATTGGTTTCATAATACTAACTCAACACAAATTTTAAAACACGTAAATAATTGAAAACAATTTTGCCTGACTTGGAGAACTTAAAGCCTGTTAAAAGTCATATTGTTCTACAGAATACATTTCTAGGTTATTGAATATAAACATGTGTATGTTCGATAATATGAAAATTTACGCAAGACATAATTGTATACTTACATAGGGAAAGCTGAAATATAAAAAAAACAGAAACACTTAGTAATTTTATATTTTGCTTTTAGACATTTTTATCTTTATATATCAAACCTCTCTTTAATTAATATAAGACTCAATTTGAAAACTCTGTTACACATTTTTACCTCTTATCAGCTTGCAAATGTAAATAAGGGAGGCAACGTTTTCGGTCGAAAAATTCAATTACGAGTTTTCAGTGAACAAGTACGAATTAGGGTACTCACAAGATAATTATTCTATCTTTACAATAATCGCTCCCTGTCTGTGCGTCTGTATGAGTGCGACGATTTTTTCTTTCACAATAACTGTCATATAAAACTTCCAACAACTTCTGCTTTTCGTACTTAAGCTTTCTGCATTCATATAAAATGTTTTTTAGATTTTGGGTGAAACTGGACATCCGGAAATAATACTTTATAAGAAGCCCATAGCAGTTTTTAATGGACAACTGAGAAAGGTACTTGACTTGAAGCCCATAAGAGTCTGCAATGAAACACTATATTACAACATAATTCCAAACTTTTTGATTTTAGTATTTAAGATTTTTAGCATTTACGCCTCTTTTAAATCAATGGGAACAACATATTAGATTTTGATTAAAATGAATAAATCGGAAATGATACTTTACTGAAACTGTAAACAGACTTTCGTAAAAAAATATATTATGATGGTAATTCAAAACTCCTCAAGTTTGGTATTTAAAATAGGTATGTTATTGAGAATAACCTATTACATTTATAAGCATTAAATGTATCTAGGTATTATGCTAAATGCACCGAAAATAAGCTCGTTATGAAGAAGTCCGTTATGATGCAATTAAATGTATTAGCCTCAATCCTAAATTTTGCGTTCGTTTAAGTTTTGCGTCGAATCACTTTTCAAATAAAACGATGCTGCCACCAAATGCCTTCTCTATGAGCTATTTTTAAAAAAATAATTAAAATTATTTTTAAAGATATAAAATAGACAATATAAATAATATAGCGAATATAAAATGCGAAAAAAGGTATAGCAACAATAACATTTTATTGGAAACTCTAAAGAAATACTACTTTTAAAGATTTTCCTGAGTTTGTTGAATTATATCCGGCGTAAGTGTCAAAGGTGTAAATATTACTGCAAAGAGAGTAAATAAAGCTAAAATTGGAAGTAAAGAAATTGATCAAGTTATTAAGCTAACACTGGTGTCATAAACAGAGAGACAGCGGAAAAGGAAATGCATGGCAACCACTTAAAACTATCGGGAATTCAAAAGATGTGTTGCTTTTAAGAAAGTTTCGATTGCTAAGTCATTGATTTGTGAATCCGAAAAAATATGCGGCGAGAATATATACTGCGATCAACGCGATTTTTCAAATCAATTCCTGGATGTGTATATCAGCAAATATACTTGTAACTGTTCATTTTATGGGAAAATAGAATATAAGAAATGAATAAGATTCTTACTTAACACTGAGCCATAACACGGAATTGGCTGTAGGTCAAGCGCTGGCCGCGTAAGATTTCTATCTTTATATTTCTGTTTGCCCTTTAAGTTGACGAAGAATTATATATTAACTGGTTGCATTTGATGGAAGCTGTTAATATAACAACTCTGTAAACTAATGTAACAATTCTATACTCTTAATTAATTAATCTCTATATATAAAGAAGAACGTCTGTTTGCTTGCCCTTTAATAACTCAGTCACTACTATAGCTACCGTCACCAAACTTTCTATAGTTCTTTTCTGGGTCTTGTAAAAGTTCGACATCCACGTTTCTCCCCCCAAAACAAATAGCTAAAATCTGAGATATTAATTAAAAACTCGGAAAAACGATAATTTTCGCCCTCATTTTTCCGAGTGGCAACAGCCTCGCAAGCTGCAGATGAAAATCTGCTTTATTTCGAAAGTTGTTGCCATTGCTCGCTTTCGAATCCTAGAGTCTGTTAATTAAAAATTTCTAAGTTTTATACTGAAATAAAAACAGCATTGCCAAACATTAAATACATTATTATTCCAAAAAACGTCTTGAGAAGCCATTTCGTTTTCCGATTCCAAAAAAAAAAGTCGTGTGAAGCCATTCCGGCTATTTCCATCGTCGTACGACTTAAATCAGCCGAAATATTAATTAAAAAACTCTCAAAGAGCTAATTTTAGCACTCAGTTTTCCCATTGGCAACAGTGTTGCGCGTTGGAGATAAACATGCTTCATTTCGAAAAGTGTTGCTACTGCTCGCTGTCAAATCGTAGAGTTTGTAAGGTTCTACTGTTTATCTGCTGCGTAGAATCTGAAGAAATAATAATTGCACCGAAGAAGAGTTAAGACTGCCCTTAATAAAACTCTTCAACTTATTTACAATGCGTCATCTTAACGCTAACATACTACGCCTCTACCTGGGCGGTAACTGAAGCAGTAGAATCAAAACAAAATTAGAGATATTCACGAGCAGTAGAATTAAACTACATTGCTTATACAATCATGTATCCTACAGCCCGCAGATGAGTCTACTGGCAGCAAGATAATAGCTATAAAGCCACGTCTAACCAGCAATAATTGCTAAGCGGAAACTTGCGTATAAGCACACAGAGATTTCTCAGACTCTACTGAAACGTCACCTACTGGAACGTCAATATTTAAAATTTTTCTCCCACTGGTAGAATTTGCATTTCTTACACGCGCCACCAAATTTAAATATTCTGGCACTGACAATTAGGGGAATAAAGGCTTATAGAAAAGTAACTGAAAATTAAATTTAATTAATTAATAAATTTATTTAAATTTATTTAAAATAAATATAAATCCCTATATGTTAATAAAAATTTTGTAAGTTTTACAAAATCTGTACATATAAAGAATAATGTTTGTTTGTTCGCATTATTGATTTCTGATCAATTGTGATAAATGTTTTGCCACATTTAATCGACTAAAATTGCATATAGGTGAAATATTGGAGGGAACTTGAGCTTTTACGACCATTTGATTAGAAAGACGTAAATCATTAAGAAATGCGTACCATTGTTGCTGATATAATGAGAAAGAATTAGCTTATTTTTCTATCGCCATTTTTATGTGGGTTCCATATCGCATCAGACTGAAAAATGTATGACTTTGAATCGTATTTTTGAATCGTTAATAGAGAAGAGTTACAGCGGTATAGTTTTTTCTATTGTTTGATACATTACTCTCAATGTAACTTAACTGGCATCGGGTACTTCCGCTAGTACTGTAATAAATAATGTATAATAAGCTCTGTTGCTCATCAGTAGCGGTTTGCGTTATATATATATGTGTGTACAGGTTCTTTTCAAGTGATGTGCGAAAGTTTACTCCAATGAACACTCAACCGTTTCCAGTGACGGAACTGCGAAATAAAAATTAGGAATTTGATTTAATGCCTTGTGTTGAAAGTTTCAACGATCGCTGATGTTCGGGTGCTGTGATCTGCGTTTCTTTTGTTTCAAGGCTGTGCTTTTCAAGTGTCTCACTTTTCAAATATGGTGTTTTTTCAAATGCGGAAAAAAGTTCAGTGAAAATGGGAAGGATTTTTCTTGCAAGGTTTATTCATCGTCTCATTTCTAAGTCTGTGGTCTGGATTTTTTCTAAAGGCTTTATTTAGTGCAACTAAAAATATCATATTGCAATTACTAATCCTTATTATTATATTAAAAACCTGAATACATATTGCTGCTTCTTAAAAGTATAGTATTGTTTTATGAAAATGATGTTAAAAATTCGAACTCTAATACTTTAGTGAGGTTAGTGGAAGAAGAATTAATTATTTTTCTGGAAGGTTGTGAACATTAATATATTTTGAAATTTGTGTTGAAAATTTTGAGAAAGAATTTTATAATTATTCTAAAAATGAAGTGGATACAAAAATAAGTGAAATTAGTACAGATAAGTAATATGAAATTATGGTTAATGCATGTTAAAAATTTATGGGTTGCTGTAAAGTATAAAGTATGTTGAGGGAGTACTGGTTCCAAAACAGAGGCCTATTATTACCTCTGTACAGTTGTTCCTTTTACCATCTTCATATAAGATAATGTTGAAGGCTCTCATTTCATGATTGAGTGTAATTCTTTTTATATTATTATTATACTTTTTTTTTATTATGGAATGTAGTAGTGCAGTTCTCAAAGGCCAGTTACCTTATGTAAGGAACGGAGGCTTTTTCAACTAACTGCCTAGGCACCCTGAGCCACCAGTGCAAAACACACTGGTTAGCTCAAGAGGCTAGCCCTAATGATGGATATGTTTGTTTAGAAGTATTGCGAGGCCTTTAAGTTTGTTCAATTCAGAAATTGCAAATGAAAGACAATATTGGTAAAACCATAATTTTAGCAATACTATTATCAAATTTATGATGTTAAAATATAAGTTATAAGAATGAAAATTAAATGTGTTCTGAAAATTTTAAAATTTATTTTGATTATTCAAAATCAGTAATATGTATGCAAAGGTTTTTCAACTGTGATATATTGTGTTCAAAGCTTTACAAAGACTT
>KK119345.1:135609-204656 GCA_000611955.2 Stegodyphus mimosarum | reverse complement strand
TCCATGGGAGGAATCGGGTACTTTTAATACCTTGCAGTCTTAGATGGTTGAGTTGAAAGAAGGAAAGATGACGCTGATACAAATGGATTTGAAGGATTTTCAATCTTTATTTTCATGCATATAAAACCATCGTAGTGGACATTAATCCTATCCTAACGAAATACGATAATTTCTATATACATTAGTTTAAGAGAAATGACGTCGGCATTTAAGCAAGGTAAAGCAGCGCGGTGTTGGCAGAGCAGAAGTTAGGGAAAGGAAGATGACGTATATACCAAGTATGATGCAGAAAGTACTCTAAGCTATGATTTGTTAATTTTATGTGTTATATAACATGGAAAGATCTCGAATTTGGCAGAACAAATGAATTTAGAGGGAGAGCACCAAATCGTTTTGAGGTCGCCAATTATTCTTAACGCAGCCATCGTGTTTTGTTTATATATATATATGTATATTTCTAGATATATATATATATATATATATATATATATATGATATTTTCAGTAGATGAGCATTGGAAATGATGAAGGTGCACAATCAGGTGACATCAGAATCCGGGTGTTGTCTTTGCGGAGTAGACTGCTACCAAATTGCAGACACAGAAGAATTTCACTTTATATTTCCATATCTTTATTCAATTCAAATGGACAATCATTTTTTCTTTAAGGCGAAGGGCACCAAATAACATATCCGTAGTGATTTAAATTAGGTAATATTCAGTTTAAGATTTTTGCCTCATAAGTTATTGAAAAAAGATAAGAAAAAGAGACCAAACAGCGAAGGATCTTATTGCATGCGATAGCCAGAAGCAGTCTAACTAAAAATGGCACGTAGAGCTATTTATAGTGGCGGGTACATAAGATGTCAGAGTGTTCTCGAAAGTACTGGTCTAGGGGAAAGATCTTGAAACTGCGGAAAGTTAATTAGAGGTTGCGTAGAACAAAGGTATCGCATTTGTTATATTTTACATGTATATGTAAGAAAAATAAAGAATATGTAAAAGATTAAATTAGCAACGTAAATTTCCCTTCTCAGTTCTAAAAATAGTAACCTCTCTCTGCACTGCATCATTTCTAGATTAATCCATGTAATATGACTCTTACATAACTCTGGTGATGTAAATTTAGCTAAAAATCAAGCATAAGTATTAAGTATCCAATCAAACTCTCCTGAGAACGAAAACTAACTTAGTCTGAATTAAGATTTTACCGTGAACATAACGCACTTGCTTTCAAGGCTTTGGACTACCTGGACTGTTGTCTGTCTGCTCCTTCTATGTTACTGCTAATTTATCTAAAATGTAAGCTTTTTGGAATAGGCACATTTAATGTGATATCTTGACTGTGACTACAGCATGGTTGCTGAAATAAAAAATGAAGATTTATTCTGCCTTCGTCTCCAATTTCCTATTCATTATGGATCAACACTTCCACGCCATCCAAATTCCTGTCTGATCATTATTTCTTAGGTTTTTTTATTATTTCATATATACATTACTAAGAAAGCAAATACACACTTATCTTATGTTATTGGCTAGTAAATTAAACTTTCTATCTGACATCTTTAGAAAGATGTCAGATTCTTTATTTTAGAAAAACATCTTTTAGTCAGATAGGCTCAGATTTATCGCGTCCTCAGACAAAGATACGAAACGACACCTATTGTACATAAAACGTTATTTATTCCCCCCACCTTCCCTTATTTGGTAAACCATAGTTTATCTAAATTTACCTAATATCATCTAAGTGTTACTATTTCAAAGTATAAGATACTGTGTACATGGTGCATCAGTATTTGGAAGAAACTATAAATCAAAAGTTATCAAGCTATGACAGCATTTGCGAAATGCGTCCATTGCTTTCCGAACTTGCAGGCTAACTCTCTAAAATATCAAAAAGCGTATCTCAGCTTTTAAAAAAATAAATCTCCATAAAAGACGGAAGGCGGATGTCTTGAAGTTCACTCTCAGGAGTTAACGTTCTACGCAAGGAATTTTATGTGATTCCTAAGACTGTAACATGCAGTCTGGTGTTATTTTTTTATATCGTCGTAAAAGAGTTCACTGCTACGACTCCCAAATTTATCACTGAATCCTTCCCAAACTAAGCAATGTCCGGCTTTAGATAAAATGTTTGCGATTTTTCTATCAAGCGATATCGCAAATATTTCTCATCACCAATATTCCAGAAACATTCCATAAACAAGCTGAAATGCTTGCTTAATTAAACGTCAGTATTGATACTTAAATCAACTAGGAACCTTAAACATCTGAGGTTTATAGTTGTATTTAATTTCGACCGCAATATATTTGTTTACTCGGCATAAAAATACTTCTAATTTCTTACGCATCTTCAGAATAAAGGATGTTAAAGAAAAAAGACATAAAATAAGCATTTTCACTAAAGATGTGTTTATTAATAGCATAATAATAATTTTAAATGGAAGAGAATTTTCCAGATACACTTCTTACTAAATTCAAAAATAAACTAATTTTTTTGTATTAAATATGCTTATTATTTTGACATATTTTTTATTATTTTTAGATACTAGGTATTAATTATTAATAAAGACTTCTAGCTCACAAATATATGAACACTATATTTCTTCCAATGCATTTTACTGCATTGAATTCGAAAGAAAAATGCGTGACTTAGACATTGATTTAAGCATTTCAAACAGAAATTATTTTGTCCCCCCGCAAAAAAATAAATAAAAATAATCCATATCCTTTTAAAATTTTTAAAAATTACTTATTTCTTATTATTAGCCCAAAGGGCGTTAGCACAGAAGGCTGTTACTTTCATTTTGTCATTCTATTGCGTTTCACTATAAACGGCGTTTCGTTTTTCAAATTGTAGCCACCAAATGTTAGAGCCCTGTATTATATTTAAAGAAATTAAATAAGGAAGAAGCTGCATAAATGTGTGTATGCTTCTCGCATTGATATAAAACAATGGTACCTAGAACCATCAAATTTTGATTAACGTACGTCTCCACCCGAATATGTGCATCTAGAAGCCCAAATTTGGAATTTGTATTATGGTCTATTTCACATTTTGTAATGCATTTATGAGTTTTTGATTAAGAAACTCAACTATTTCAAAGCGAGGCATGGCAACCTTGTACGGCAAAAAAAAAAAAACATTTTTATCTCCAGCACGCGAGACTGTGTATCGGAAATTCTAAAGATATGCTCTTTTCAACTTATTTTCTGATATTGCTATTGAATTGAATTTTATGGTTTAACTGCGAAGAACATGATATTTAATAAAAAAGGGCAACACACAAAACGTTAAAAGAGTCCCTTTGGACGCAATTTAAAATATGAAACCTTTCATTTTGTTTTCTTTTTTTTTCTTTCATGGTGATATTATTAACAACCTCCGAAAATGGATAGTTTTACTTGCTTTACATTTACCAATTAATCAATCATTGATTACTGATTTTTAAGTTAACCATTACATCGTTCAGAATGGTGTGTTTTATCATTAATCTATGTCTTATTTCTGTATCTCATACGAAAATCAGTTTTCTAATATAGCGCTTGCAAATGTCCGAGGTAACTCTTGAAGTATTATTACCCCGCGCCAATTCTTTAAATTTCATCATGAAACAGAGGTATGTCTCTGGTGGTCCGGAGAGATTTCGGGCCGATCAAGAAACTTGAAAGATCGGATTGATGCAGATATGACTCGGTGAGAGAACCGTGCGCGCGAAAGAACCATGGATCCGTGGACCGCATATCTCACTCAAACTCACTTGAGTTACGATAGCTGTAAGCTGTAGGGTAACGTTGAGCCATTGGTCGATAGTCGTGAAGTTGATTTACAAAAATACAGTACAATCGCGTTCAAATTTAAAGTTGAAATTGAAAATGTTGCATTATAACTGCAATTAAAAGAGACTCACTAGCGAATACTACTGTGTCAATGAATAATGTAAGTTTATGACAAAAAATACTGCAGTTGAATTTTTTTACATTACGTTTTAGGTGCGTAAAATGGATAAATGAAAATCAAAGGAGGTGCTCAGAAACTTCGAAAAACGAGACGCCCTAAAACAAATTTTTGACACGTTCGATTGCAAAAATAATTGTTTATACGTAGAATTAATATTTGCATTCAAAAGTATTGCTTCCAATGATATATAAAATGCACAGATGCGACAAATGGCAAAATCTATTTTGAACAAAACCGTAAATTTCGAATAATTTTGTCTGCTCACGTATATTTGGAAATATTTCAATATACTAAGGCAGTAACAAAATATTTTCGGACATCCTAGCATATTAGATTACATCCTAGCATATAATATATATTTAGGAAGGTGCCGAAAAGTGAAGTAAATGTGGAGGGATTTCGATGAATCGTCCGATTATAATTTCGATTGCTCTATCAAACAGTTCGAAATCTCTATCTTTAATCGGGTAATGGATAACACCATTACATCGATGGAGAGTAGGAAGTTGTATGAAGACATATATCTTCTCGATTCCCAAAACTTTTCGAAGCCATTGTCGCCGAACTCTTTCGACTATCTATCTATATTATTAGGGCAATATGGAGGTGTAACAAATGATTATCTTAAGGATGAATATCAGAACCTAGTAAGTAAATGGGAAATACTAAAAAATTCAATTGAAAATCATTATTTTGAATCTGATACCGAGTCAGAAGGAGAGAGAGGGGAATGTTAATGAGCATTCGTCCAAAAGCTCAATGCAATTTATGCAAAAAAAATGCGTTTTGTGTGTATATAAATTACTCTTGAAACATAATTTATATAATAATGCGTACGCCAATGTCGTTTTTACTTTTACGTTTTACTCACCTTATCTGTAACAGAAATTGAATGCTACTCACCTTATATATAACAGAAATTGAATGCGAAAGTGCTTTACCGATTAACACAGGGAAGGATATTTTGGCTAAAGGAAAAGTTGAAGATGTAATGGAGGAAATATTTGCCTAGGCGCACGAAATTAAATAATATTTAAATAGGCTAACTAAGAATTAACCGCTGTTTTGCTTATACAATTATTTTTTCACTGTTATTTACTGATAGTAGTTTATTTGCATACGCACACACACACACACAAATATATATATATATATATATATATGTGTACAAATAAACTAAAAACAGTAAATAGTAAATAATTAATATATATATATAATCACTTCAAAAAATTAAGCACGAAGATGTAAAATGCAAAAACATCAACAAATACTGCTTTGATTGACGCAAAATTTGGTAGCAAAGTAACATATATATTTATGCATAAAACAAAATCAATAATTATATATGGAAATGAAAACAATATTAAATTTTTGTAAGTTATCAGATAATGACATTATGGAGACTTAAACAGAATTATGTATAAAGTGCAAATAAACAGCATAAAATGAAAAAAAGGACATTAGTAGGGTATGTGAATTGTATACAGATCTGTATCTGTATACAAAGTTTACACCGTGTGACCATGCTTTCAATTAGGTGGTCAACCACCGCAGAATTAAGCAATCGTCATTCTTCATTTACAGCAGTTTCCAGCTCAATAAGAATGGCTGGAGGTGGGAAACATGAAGATACAGCACGGCCAAGAGCATCCCAAAGATTTTCAAAGGGATTAAGGTCGGGCGAATATGCTGGCCACGCCATATGCGCAATCCCTTCACTCTCCAGGTAGTCATCGACGATGTCAGCTCTATGGGGACGTGCGTTATCGTCCATTAAAACAAAATTAGGGCCAACTGCTGCAGCGTACAATCTCACAATGGGTTCTAGGAATTTATTTCGATACCGGACAGCCATCAAAGGACCCCGTTTAAAGATGAGCAGGTCGGTGCGGTATCCTAATGAAATCCCTGCTCACACCACAATGTGTGATGCTTCGGAGATGTTTTGGGACTGATTGCGTGTTCCTTATTCTCGCCATATCCTTATACGCTTGTCATCTGGCTGCAGATCAAATCTTGACTCATCAGTAAACATAACATTGCCCCAGGCAGACACATTCTGTGGAGGTCGCTCTGCGATTCCGCTTGGCTACAATAGCAATATATCGATCTTCCGCGTGGGTTTATAACACTTGGGCGACCGGGTATGGGCCTTCGGACAACTGTCTGTGTGGTTTGGAATTGTTCCCATAAACGTGAAATGACAGAATGATGAACGCCGAAGAAAAGAGCAACATCTGTGATCGACTGTCCTGCTTCAATGCGCCCCACAGCACGCCAGCGCTCAGAATCTTCCATTCATCTTCTGGAAGTCATAGAAACAGGTATGTCTTGAAAACAAATTGTACGAAATTTTAAACACCTTCTATCAGAACTTACAATCATCTTCTGTAACCCTTCATAAAGCTGATGTCTTATAAGACTGCCTTTTTTGCATATTTCTTGACATGAAAGCTAGATTGGCTGTTACCTAACATATTTGCATACTTCCATCTAACTCTGCAGCAAATTGCATCCTCTTCAATTCTAATTGGCTTTTGGAAATTAGCATTTTTAGCATTTTCCTCTCTCTGCTTAACTTTTGGAAGTGAGTGTGTGTATATATATATATATATATATATATATAAAGTGTTATTTTTCTGCAAAGGTATATTTTTGTTTTATAAAATATTTTTTTATGATGATGACGATGACAATGATAACTAATATGTAAAATAGTACTTCAGTTGAGGCCTTAGGGACGGCATATTTTATCCTGCCAAGACCGATTTCTTTGGCCAGTCCTCCAGTGGATACGCAATTATCTCTGTAAGATGAATAAAGATGATCTAATTATTTTATAAAGCCCGAAGACTGACTAGAATACTAGAAAGAAATTACGCACTCAGCAATAATATTTCCAAGAGTTAAGTGAGTATGTTATAAATTATTCTCACTAGAAACGATGCTGCAAATAAAAATCTAACTATTCACAACGCTTGATATTCTCCTGTATCAACGGTTTTATAACAACCCTTTTAAGATTAATTTTGAATGCATCTTCTTTAGCCTCCCATATGATTCCTAGAATTGTATGGATTTGATTTGCCAGTTACATTTTCGAGTTTAATTTTCAGTTTTAGAGATGAAAGTAGCTTGAAATTAAAACGGAAATTATCAATTTTCAAATTCGTCATACTTAAAAGAATTACATTTGAAATATAGTGGAGAAAATAAATAGTAATTTGAAAATTTAAAAATAATTTTATTAATAGAGATTCGTTTCTGCTCAATCGTTTGACGTAATAAATAAGCATAGATATTTGATGGAAACGCTTATAGAAGTGGAAACATATATATATTAATTGGTGACCATCTGTTTTCTTCATCAGAGGAGAAACATTTGTTGAAATATATGACCAAGCAGAAACGCTAAATGATTATCATTTTCTAGCTCACAGTGGACTGGAAATTATGGACGAAAATGCTAAGGCAGTCAAGAAATCCATTAACACCACTACGAGCAATTTATGGTAATGAGCCAAAGTAATGCTTCTCTAAACCTTAATAAACTGTCGACAAATGATAACTTAGATCAGTTTTAAGAAGCTTCAAAACCAGATATATTGTAACGTCGAAATTAAGTGAACTGCCAGTTATCGTAAATATTTGATGGAATAAAATGGCAAAGTTAATGTAATGTTACAGAAAATTCAGTCTTAGATTCACGATAATTTTACAGATCTTTGCATTTTGAACGAACATGACATATGTCCATCTTATTCGGGAAACAAATTTATTGTTGCTTTTCTCTGGTGAATACATCAAATCTCTACATATAATAAAACAAAGAGTCTCTCTCTCTCTCTCTCTCTGTGTGTGTGTGTGTGTGTCTTTCGTTCGTGTTGCAAGTAAGCTAATAGACCCAGGGCCACGAAATTTGGTACATAGGTGTATCTACACAAGAGCCAGTGCACCTCGAAGCGATTTTTTCTAAATTCGAATTAGAATTTTTTTATTTTATGTTATGTGACCAAATCGCGTCATTTTGAGACATAATGGGCTACAGGAAAGCAAGATTTCACTCTATACATTTCATTTTTACATCGTCGTGAAGCGTAGACACTTAGCTATTTTACGAACTTAAAATAAATTTCGTATTTCAATAAATCGATTAAATACGAATTTATTTAGGAAGGTGAGCTTAACACCTTTTCAGCGGAATTTTTTTAAAAAAAACTTACTTTGAAAAATGTGCTGTTTATTTTCCTTTGATTTTTGGACACGTTGAACTTTAATCCTTTCGACTCCTTTTAAAAAAGGAATTTTGGAAAAATAATAATATTTTGTATTTTTTTAAAATTTTTTAAATGAAGCTTCCGAATACACTTCTCACATCTCAGATATTTTAAAATGTAGTTTTGGCAACAATTTTCCTTTCTTATTGTTGTTGATAGATTTTTGATGAAATTGCATCATTTTGAATAGTTTCATTCTTTTAAAAATTTCGGTTTGGCAACAATTTTTCATCGTATTTCTTATGTTACTGTTTTTAAGAGACTGAAAAGTTTAAGAAATTAAAAAGTTGTTTCTTTTTGCAACGGTAAATTGTTTAATTACTTTATTAGGATAATTAACATTTTACAAGGGATATTGTTTATTTCATTGTAATATTATGTTTTAATTATATATAATTTTAATTATAAAAAAGTTTTGCATGATATTTTTTAATCTGTTTAAGTTCTTAATCTGTTTATACCATTTGAGTTCTTAAGATTTTGCAAAGGGAAGTTGGTTAATTTATTTATTAGGATAAGTAATATTTGTATTAAGGGATACTGCATATTTCATTGTCATTTTTTATATGTATAATACATTTTTATTGATTTCTTTTTTGATAAAGTTGTTCTGCAGAGTAAAATTCTGCGCGAAATGTTTTGTTTTTTGAGTTTCTTTCATGTTATTTTTTGCTTATTTCACTGTTTGTAAGATATTGAAACGTTTTGCATGATTTTTTTGCATGAGCCAGTGCACCTCGAAGCGAGTTTTTCGAAATTCGAATTAGATTTTTTTTTTTTAAATTTTGTGTTTTTTGACGAAATCGCGTTCTTTTAAGACATAAGGGGCTATAGCAAAGCGAGATTTTACTCTATTGAACAGTTTAAGAAATTGAAAGATTGTTTCTTTTTGCAAAGGTAAATTGTTTAATTAATTTATAGATCTATGTTTAAAAGGGCGAGCTTTTCTGTGTGTGTAGGTGTCTTTCGTTCGTACTGCGCGTAAGCTAAAAGACCGAGGCCTATGAAATCCGGTACACAGGATGCATTTAGACAATAATTTATTTAATTGCCAGTGCACATGGATTTTTCAAAATTCGAATAAGTTTTTTTTATTATTATTATTTTTGTTATGAAATAGTATCAAATTGATGATTTTCTCTCATTATATGAACAACAATGGCACGCAGCCATTGTTGCTGATATCAGCACTATTGCCACCCGGAAAAATGAGGGCGATAATTCTGTGCAGTTTTTAAATTTAATGTTTCACTTGGATACTGGACGTTTGTCTAGAGAAGGCAGCAGAAAGTTGGTTAATTTATTTATTAGGATAATTAATATTTGTATTAAGGGATATTGCTTAGTTCTTTGTATGCTTTTTATATGTAATGCATTTTTAACTGAATTTTTTTTCCGTTGTTGTTTGTTTCTTTTTCGATAAAATTGTTTTGCAGAGGAAAATTCTGTGCAGTTTTCAAATTTAATGTTTGGTGTTCTCAACATTTTTCCGGTACACTTAAAAGCCAGACGAAGGCTGGCCGCGCAGCGGCTAGTCTTAAATAAAGCTATGATGGCAGAATCACATATTGAACAAAATAGAAACTAAGGACTGAAGAAATGCTCAGATGAAAATCGCAGTTTTCTCGGAACACCAGGATATGAATTAAAATCATTTGTATAGTCATGTGTTAAAAGATTTTAATAAATGCTAGTCTTCAAAGAAATCATTTTCACTATTTAAGGAAAGTTGTGATTGATTTTAAAGCATTATTAAGAGATCAACAGTGACCGGCATTGCATCATTTATAAATATATTGTTACGGATTTGATATTTATTTAGCTGTTTATTTAGAATTGCAATTAAAATTGCTTTATTTTCCCGTGCAACGCAGACGATTTTTGAAGAGAAAGCTACGTCGGAAAAATAAAAATAAAAGAGCGCGTGCAGTTAATATTTAATGAATAAATATCTCGTAATTACTGTTGCCATTCAGAAAAACCTAAAAAAATCGAGATTGGTCTAGTGAATAATTAAAAAGCTTATAAAAGCCGACTTCAAAAACCTCATTTTAGTTGTTGTTGTAGTTGTAGCTGTTTAAAGCGAACTGCTGTTTGTTTACTTAATGCTGTAGCGATTTCCCTGTGAGGTAGAATTACTTTATCTGTTATAAAGTGAATTCTGTTTAACGTTTGAGATATTGTGATATTGTACTAATATCTCTGAAGAAATATTTCAGCATTTTGATTTATTTTTTATGGAAAGAATAAATATTTGTTAACGTTTTAACGACTTGTACATTCAATCCATAACGAACTCTTACGCACGCAACAATATGCTTAGCTGATGTGAGATTTTTATCCTTCATGGCAATTTTTAAATTATATTAGTTTGGTTGATGAACGATCAAAGGCGGCAAAGTAATTGAATTTACTTTTACCTTAATATTCTAAAAGATCAGGAAAACAAAATACATGGTAATGATAATACTTGTCGTTGTCATTTTTTAATATGAAAATATGAAAATGTGTTTGTTGCAAAATTTCTTTCGCCGAAAACTAAGCTTTATTTTATGAACAAGCTTTATCAACTTAAGCTCGTGATTTTAATTACAATCCTTGTACCTCTAAAATATATAAAATATATATATTGTATTATATATTTCAATTTATTCCATTGGTATCTCTTTCAGTAAATAGTGAGGCAATTGTATGATTCATATATTCAAAATGCAGGGTTTTATTTTTATGTATTTATTTTTATTTCTTCTATTTCCAGAATATACTTTAGTTAAAATACCTCAAAACACTTTTATTCCTTAAAGAAATACTATTCCTGAATCAGATGACCTCAATATGCATAAGGCTTTTCTATACATTTGCGAAAACCCAGTATCATTATAAGACTGAATTTTTGTCAAATATAAAAGTTCAAGCTGACATACTTTTATTGATTCGATCAAGAATGTAATGGTTGGAAAACAAGAAACTGCTATTACCGTTATTCTTTAGAGGCAAATAAAAGTCTTGCAGATGTCATACATTTTATATTTCAGTTAAATTTATAGAACTAGAGAATATAAGTAAAAAGACTGCATCTAAAAAAATCTAATGGATAGCTTTCATCAACTGAATACGAAATTCGATGACTTTAAACCATTGCAGCAGGAAAGAACAGAAAATTTGGTTGGAATTTCACGCAATAACAATGCTTTTACTAAAAAAGTATGAAACATATAATAGATAAAAGCTAAGGGCTTGAAATGTTGTAAGGCAATCAACAAGAGGGAGGAAAAAGGGAGGAATAAATAGCATTTTGATTAAGGGATTTGCTATTTTTCAGCGTTCAAGGATTTTGTAAAATCACAGATTAATATCTGTTTAAAAACAAGAATTATAATTTGGTAATAAATCTTTTGTGAAGGATATACATGGAAATTAACTATATAAAGTTAAATTTTAATCCTTAAGAATGAATGATTAATACTTTTTAATGAATTATAACAAAAAAAAAGTTTTGGTAATCACAACTCTCATATAGGTGAATGATTTAATATGATAGAGAATGGCTTTTTGTGCCCTGAACTGCTTAGCAAATTTAATTGATCTTTTTTTATCAAGAATTTAATTGATCTGTTTTCTGAAGCATTTTTTTTATTCCTTTCACCGCTGTTCTTCTTTCATGGCGAATGCATTTATTTTTCCTTTAGTGATTTCCTCTATGTTAAAACGTGTAAATTTCTTCAGTAAAATATTTAAGAATAAGTATAGGAAAAAAATAGACTGGGTGAATAATGTATTTTGATATTTAATTACGAAACTATTGATTGGTAAACAACTGCGATGGTTTGAAAAAAATAGAATTTATGTCATTTAATAAACTAAAAATTGAATTAACTGTTTTACATAAAAAAAACCACTGATTTGGAAAAAATCCATTTTTTTATTAGAAACAAATTTCGAGGACGAAGCATTTAAAGCGCTTAAGAAATTGTATACCTATATGGATCTTTTTTATAGTTCTGTGCCGTGTCATGTATTCATATATTCCAAATGTGTTTTTTACCTGTTTTATAATGTTTAAAAAGAAATCTCTAAAGATCAGTCTCTTTCACAAAGATGTACGAAAAAAAATCTGAAGTTTTCAGATTTTATATCACGTTCAAAGGGACTTTTATAGCATTTTTCTTGTTATCTTCATTTATTAAATATCATGTTCTTAGCACTTATCCCACATAAAATTTAATTCAACAACAATTGCGCTAAATTCTTAAAAACACACCTTATCTTTAGGATTTCATATAGAGAGTCTCGCGGCGGAGATAAAAATGCTTTTTCCGTACTGTGTTGCCACTCCTCGCTTTGAAATTGTTGAATTTTCTAATCAAAAATTCGTTAAATGTTTAAAAAAATATCAAATAGATAACAAAACAAATTCGAACTTTAAAATTCAAGCATGCATTTGCCCATGTTCGGGAGGAGGATTAACATTATATAAAATTTGATAGCTCTAGGTACTGTCGTTCTTCACAATGAGAAAACCATACATATATTCATGCATATACTTCATTATTTAATTTTTTAAACATAATACAGGGCGATAATATTTGGTGGCAACAATTTCAAAAGTGATTCGCTGTTTATAGTGAAACTCCACAAAATGTCGTTTTGAGACCAATAGCCCTTCTGGGCTTTCGCCCCTTTTGGGTTGAAACTGCAAGTCTTTTCTAATTAAAATCAAAGTGATAAGATGAATTAGTTAACTTACATCAAGTGATAAGATAATTAGTCATCTCTGGAAGTTCTATATTCACGGGAAAACGCTTCTAAAATTGACATTATTAATGTGAAAATTTATTATCACTGAGACATGCTGTTATATACTCTACAACTTTCAAAGTCTTTTTTTAAGTAATACGTATCGGATTTGTCAACGTCTCGCCTTATAAGGGACAACAGGTATTGATTCTTTTTACAAGTTAAAATTAGCTAATAATATATTAAAGTACTAAAATTTATAAACATGGTTAAATAATAACGAATTTGAAAGTAAGCGGATATTTTTATGGAATAACGATTCTTAACGCTTTCTCATCATAATGATGATTGCAAGCTATTTAATTTGAAAGGAAAAGTTTCATAGCAACAGCTGTTCAACATTTCAGTGCTGCTGATTTCAGGTAAAAAACTTTGATACATTTCGAGGGGCAAACAAGTGGGTTTGGCAAATAACAACTTTTTTCTGGAATCGAGCACCATTTCATCCATTCTATATTTACAACTTTTATTTAATTTTACACAACAAAATTGTAGAAAATACGCTAATGTAAACACTGCATCGCAATAATTCATGTTAAAATTCTTAATTAAATTCGGCACATTTTCTTGGCTAAGGAATTATATTCCAAGAAATTTAATTCATAGATTTTTTTTAAATTTTAGAATACGATAAAGTGGGAATGATTTGAGTCAGGAATTATGATTAATGATGGAGAGATTTATTAATTTCTCCTATTCTGACATCAAATCGAGTTCAGTAATTAATACTGAAACTCCAAGCGCTTTTAGAATACAAGACTCAGCTAGGATTTTGCACAGTGAATCATGCTGCACTAGGATATGCAAAGATAATAGTGCGGTAATTACTGCTTGTTGTAGGAAATTCGAGAACTCGGATTATGAGTTTTTATTTCTTTATTATTAAGGAGAATTATTACATTTATTTTATTTTCTTATCACTATTCATATATATAAATTATAGACTAATTATAATAAATTCCGGAACAATTCCACAAAGACATGAAAAAAATGAAATACAATATCAATGCAATTCTGAAATCTTCCAATAAAAGAATACAAAAATCCGCATCGACTCACTCTTTTAAAACTGGAAGAAATACCAAAAATAATAGAAATACATAAAAATACAATAAAAAAGAAAAGGATGAGGAATACGTTCAAAATCTGGTTCAACGTTATCCAGAGGAGCTAGATTAGATCTCAATTGAAATCCATTTCCTGGAGAAACTAGTTTGTTTCTGTTCGTGTCAATTGGCTGATGGATCATTTTAAATCATTAAATTATTATAGTTCCTACGAAAATTCTAAGTGCCTCCTATACACAGCCGCCTTCCTTTAATATGAAACAATAATACATAAATGCACTATAAGGTATTTCTCCCGCCTACTTAGCATGTCTTCGCGCTTTAGTGGTCAGCACGCGTGTTCAACAGGTCCGTGGTTCGAGTCCTGGCGAGGGCACTGCTCCCGCCGTTTTTGCATTCCTACGTGGTGAAACGGTCAGCACACTCGGCGCGTATTCGAGAGATTCATTCTTCGAGTCCCGGCGAGGGCATTGTTTATTTTTCATTTCTCCTGGTTTCAAAAATACCTAATGTCTCTGCAGCACATTTAAATGAAATAAATTCTAATTGGCTAATCAAACAAAATTAATATATACAACTTACTAATATTAAAATTCAAACTGAAACGTAATAGTTTACAAAATCTAGAGAAATATCTTAAAAATAGGTGATGAGTGGCTTAAAAACACTGAGATGATGGTTTTTTTTTACAGTTTTTATTCGGAGATATCGGGATTGCACTGGTTTTAAATTTAATATTTTTTCATGTCTTTGTGGAATTGGTTCGGAATTATTACTGTTTAGCCACTAATTAATTATTTCTACGGCAGTATTTTGCATGGACATGATTTTGGTATATTTTTGTTGTAAATCAATTTCTATAATATTGCGTACATTGACGAGAAAAAATATTATGACCATCTTCACATTTTCCAATTAACGCGTCTGAATGACGTGAGGAGAGGCACATGATTAAGTGGAAATGGTATTTAACTGCTGCTAGGGAAGGTAAGGAAACATTCTTACACTTGACTTTTGCAAGTGACAGGAAAGGCTGCTTATCTAAGCGAATTTGATTGAGGGCAGATAGCAATGCCCCGAAGACTCGGAACTAGTATCTTCGAAATGGCAGAACCGGTAGGTTGTTCACGATCTACCATTGTTAGTATTTATGCATAATGGGTAAATGACGGTTAAACCAGCAGGAAATATCAAGATGTTGGACGTCCACGCGTCATCAAAGAAAAAGAACGTCTGAGATTGTCCCTCTTGGTACAGCAAAATTAGTTGAGCCAGACAGTGGCTCAGCTGACAACTCAAAACAATGCACGTCCAAGTGCAAGGGTTTCTGAACACACAATTAGCGGACACTGTTAGATATAGGAGTTCGCAGCAGACGTCCAACTCGTGTGCCTCATTGTCAACTACCTCTGTATTGGGCCCGGAAACAACGAGACTAGACCGTGGATAAGTGGAGACAATTGCCTAGTCGTATGAATCGTGATTTCTCATTCATCAGATCGATGGTCGTGTCAGGGTACGCCGTCTTACAGGCAAACTGTTGCTCCCCCCATACAGCAGGTCATACACAGGCTGATGGTGGCGGTATAATGCTTAGGGAGATGCTCTGACGGACGGCTGTAGGACCCTTAGTTGTAGTATAGCATACCATGAAAGCTAAGGACTAACTGAACATAACAAAGGATCAGTTGAACCCATGGATCAGTTGAACCATCTATCTTATATGGCATCTGTTTTCTCAAGCGGAAATTGATTCTTCCAGCGGGACAGTTCCCCATGTCACAAGGCTCGAACTGTGTTGGAGTGGTTCGAGAAGCATAAGGATCATTTCCAATTAATGTCCTGGCCACCTAACTAGCCAGATCTTAACCCTATAGAGCACATTTGGGATGTCATGGTGCGAAAGCTGAGAGTTCAAACACAGCCATGTCGGACTATCTTGACCTTGCGCTTAGACTTTCTGAGTAGACATTTGGTACAACCTGTCTCTAGTCATCTACCAAGAACTTGTGGCATGTATGAGAGGCGAGTTGTTCCTGTTTGACAGGCCATAGGTCAGGCAACGCCTTATTGAGTAGGTGATCATAATGTTTTGGCTCCTCAGTGTATATTATTATTCTTGTATATTCTTATATTTTCTTATATATTATTAGGTTATGGGTTATATAGATTCATTTTTTCCATGTCTTTGTGGTTGTAGTTCGAAATTTATTACTTTTTCCCTTATTATATTTTTATATATATTCTTATATTATTATTATTATTATTATTATTATTATACATTATTGTATTATTTTTGTATTATTTGTTGTTATTCTTATTATTATGGAAAAATTCAAAGTCGCACCTACGAAAAATGCGGAAATTTACATTAAACTGTAAAACGTGATAACTAGATTACTTAGGTAGATTTTGTAGAAAGAATGCTAGCTGTCACGATTTGGAGAAGCATCGTTAAAAAACTTCCTAATAACGAAGAAGAAACTCAGGAATCTCAAATTATTGAGCAAATAATTGGTAAGAGCCAATGAAAAATAAAACTTAAATTCATGGAAGAGGTGAAGAAAAGACATTTTAAAAAAAAAATTAAGCAAAATAGTAAAGTTTCCTATGAAGAGGATAAAAATGAAAGCTATTACGTATTAATAAAATTAAGATACTAAAGTCAACAGATTTCAGTAAAAATGTAATTGCAGAATATATGCAACATTTTTTATACAACATGCAAATGTAGTAATGATAATCGGAAATTACTTAGATTTCAAGTTATTTCCTTTTTAAATTATAAAACGATAAGTTTAACTAGGACGCAAGCTGTCTCTGGCCAAGGTGGGGGTAAACAAGCATAAAGGGGCAAGAATAACTCAACGCCGCAGAATACGGATGGCTAGAAAATCAGATTTAGCAACTTGAATTTCAAACAGAAGAGCACGCTCTTCTTTCACCTTCCAAAACCTTTCTTCAAATAATTCTTTCTTTTTACCTAATTTGAATATTACGCGCGTTGGAAGTTTACATTCTGGCAGGGAAATGAAAACGAGGCTTGATAGAAAAGTGAATTAACATAAAATAACTAATTAGAAATTTAAATAGTAGGCTGTAAACTAATTAATTAATAGTAATTAAATCGTATATCGATTTCTAAGAACTCTACACAAATTCTGAATACAAGAAAAGAAAATTCAAAGAATCCGTTTTCAGTAATAGTTGTATACACATGAAAAATTTTCAAATTTCATATTAGAGAGCATTAGTCATGTGTTACGATAGCTGATAAAAATCAATCTCACTTTGTTAATTGTTGTCATTTCTATATCTTTTATTTTGTTTTATTTATATCCCCGTACTTCCCTCTGAAAAAAGGAAAATCGGTTTTGAAATGAGATTTAATTTATGTCTTTCGCAAGGGAAGACTGTAAATTTTATAAAAGATTAAAATTTCTCTTGTCAGAGCCCAATATCCTTTACGCATTTTATATCTGAATTTATTTGTTTATCTCTTAAACGGATTTTAATAACTTATTAACTAATCATAGCAGTCGTGGACTACCTAAGAAAATATTTTTAGCCTTGAGAATGTCAGCAAACATCGCTAGGTAACAACCTAAGTTCCATTTTTCAGCCATTAATAAAACGGGAAACAAAATCGCTTTAGGAAAGAAAATAAAATGAATGTCAAATCCATAAAATCAGCTATGAAAGGGAAAATTACACAAGAAAAGCATAACTGGAAATTTTCTAGAACATATTCTGGAAAGTTTCCTTCTAAGAATGCTTTTCCCTATCACTCTTAAATTAAAATTGACGCAAGGAAAGCATCCAACATATTTGTCGAAATTGTCTTCGGCGTTCTTGTCTTGACAAAGCCTTTCTCTAAATCCGCGTTTAACGATTCATTTAAGGGAACAATGGAAGGAAAATCTTGCCATTCAGGAAAAGAAATCGATGCAAAAGAAGAAAAAAAATATTGTTTACTTTTTGATGAAGTTTAAAACGAGCCATTCGTTCCTGAAGCCACCATGAGACGTATACAGTTTTTTCATTCATACATTAACATTACTTTAGAATTTGGAATGGGTTGTCAAAAGACTTCTTTAGATAATGCCGGATTCTTGAATCGTTAATATGGATCGATGGAGGAAATTCAGGTTTAAAATAGGAGTTGAAAAGAAGCACTAAAGCGAAAAAGTTTTGTATGTAAATTTACATTTCTTAGCCATGCATATGAAATTTATTGAATTAAAAATTAACGCGGATACCATAAATATGTACTTCATTCATTTCAAATTAAATTGCTGTGTTTTAGTATCATATTAACGTGACTTTAAATTTTTAGATCTGTAAATAAAATAGTTTACTTATTGCATGCATTTATTTAGAAGAACACTTAAAATCATCTAAAATGATTTCATAAGCGAATAATTCAAACATAAAAGGACTAAACTGGATTGTTTTGATAATGCAAAACACATATCTAATTTCGAATAGGTAGTGGCATCTTCATGCAAAAAGTGCCCACCAGCAGCCGAGCGTGGAAGTCGTTGAACACTGGTAGTTCAGTTCGAGGTTTGGATAACACGAACGGCATGGCTGCATGGCCGTTTTCGGGTTTTTTCACATGTGTAACGTGTTTACGAGCCAGTTTCCCTTAGAAATTCCTACACGAAGTCATCCCTTCCCTTGGGCAAATACCCTCGAGCCTTTGGCGTAATCACATAAACCACATCAAACTTCATTGAAAAATTCCCGTGATACATTTATAAGGTATTTCTATCCCCTTCTCCGCATGCCTTCGTGGTGTAATGGTCCAGTACACTTGGCGAGTATTCGAGAGGTCCGTGGTTCGAGTCCCGGCGAGGGCATTGCTCATTTTTCACATCTCCTGCTTCTAAATACCCTAATGACTGTTCAAGTAGCGCCCGAACTGAAAACAAAGGTGGTTGATGATGATTCGTCACCACCGGGATTTAGCGATTGGGTTCCCTAATCCCCACTCGCCTTTAAAAGGGGCAGTATATAAGGTATTTCTCCCGCCTTCTTCACATGCCTTCGTGGTGTCGCGGTCAGCACGCTCGACGCGTATTCGAGAGTGATATGTGAGGTTGAAGTCCCAGCGAGGGTATTGCACATTTTTTATCTCTCCTACTTTGAAATAGCCTAATATCTCTACACATTATCCTATATTTAAGTTACGCGTAAGGAAACATGCTTCGGTTAACTCTGTCTGCCTCTGAAATGAGAAGCTGTAAGGAACTACTGCTGTTTTATCACGTGCCCAACAAAAACCATAAAATAATGAATGATTAAAAATAAATTAATGTAATATATTTTCGTATGTAAGAAAATGTTCCTTTTCCATGAAGCGCCTTTTCTCTGAAAGGCGATAAGTGCAGAATATAATAATATTTGTTTCATGTTAAGAAATCGATATTTAAACGGTATTGAAGTAATTTATTGTTCAATTTTTCTCTTTTTTCTGAAATTAAAATGTATGTATTTACTTTTGCCTGAAAGAATAATATTTAAAATGTTTCTTTATGTTTTATTTTCAGAACTTGTTCAACATATATGAGGGCCTCCTCAATGCGCAAGATTTCTACTTTGAGTCATCATATGTTTCAGGTAGTCTTATATTTGAAAAATGTGGTAAGTAATACATTTTCTCGCATATAAAAAATAGTACGTATTTTATGAGATACGAATTTTAAGCCTAATAGTTATATGGATATATATGCTGTAGGGAATTGTGGTTATACATGCCATGGTATATTATATAGCCATAGGCTCTAAGGAAAAGACGAAGAAACGATTGGGGAACTAAAGAACTGGATCTGCTAATGGTGGCTCTCAATTTACGCCAGTATAAAATTTTCCCTGAGTCGAATGGGAAGTTTGTTTTGAGGTTATAAAATTTGGTAGAAATGGCTAGATTCCTCAACATTTTGAGCATTTTTTTATTTAACATGAATTTACAGCGGGATAGTTTCACAGGTGTTGAAATTACTGTAGTGATTACATTTCTGATAATCACTTAGACAACACTTTTATTCGAACAGATTTACTTTATTTTTTGTATTAATTTTGAATTAAATATACTGTCGATAATCCTTTTTATTTTGCGTATGTTGCAGTTGCGTTTCTTCGGATTGCCAATATTAATCTTCCAAATGAATGGGTATTACAGCTCTGAAACAGGGAAAACAAGCATTTCTCTCATGTGGCGACTCTAAAACAGTTTTTTCAGAACTCTATGTTCGCGATCGAAAACAATAAACGCCTCGAATTACTTTTGAGTGTTTAAAAATGCATTTAGTAGCACATATCTTCCGCAAATGAGGTTTTTGTACAACACATTCTAATTCGGTTCAATGAGTGAAAATCGTTCTTTCACTCCTTCAGGTACAGAACGGGAAAATGTGCTGCCATTTATTTGAATGGCAATGTTTAAAAATTTTATATAATGCTGCCCTTTAAATATTTCTATGAATAATGTGATTATTTTCAGGATATAACAAGTATTTTGTACAATTTGATAGGGAAAAATTGCAGTTGGATTCTTCAATCATAGAATAATTTTTTAGATATATCATTGATCAATATACTAATATAATGATTTTATATTGTTAAAATACTTCGGATACAGTTAAGTTAATGCCCTTTTTATTAATTTCGCAAGTATTAGAAAACTTGTCATGTTTGCGACAGTTTCAGAAAGACTGTCTTTGCTCCAAAGTCTTCTATCCAAATAATATTAATTTAAAGTTCGATTTAAATCAGGTTTTATACCTATAAGTCATATGAATTCTTCTGAATATTTGGAATTTTGTCAGGTGTCATTACTTTATTGATTTATTTCGAATTTAATCTCAAGCGAGACTTTGAATAGCTAATTTGCTAAATAGAAAATTTAACATTGATTTTCCAAATCCCTCATAGATAAGTTACACTTTTGAATTATTTGCACGATTTTTCAGCGCACGTTTTCATTAAAAAAGTCCGTTTTCTTATGTTTACGTAGTATGTCTTTAAAGATATACTAATACTATTTAAGTGTTTATTTTGAGCAGGATACAACTTTTATTTTTCAAATTTAATTTTGCACTCGGCTAATGCTATTAAAACACATGGGAAATTGCGGATCATTGAGGGAGTTCCAAAATTGCAATCAGTAGTCTTAAGAAATGGGAGACCATATTCAAACATGAACGTGAATATTCCGAAATGTAAATACCGCTTTGTATAGACTTATACTAGTGGCAAAATTAATAATATATTATATACTAAATTTTATGTACATTTTACACATTATTGGAAGTAAGGATGAGACATTCAAATCCTGGATTTCAAGATCATGGATAATTTTCAAGATTCGTAAACTAAAATTGTAACTTTTATTTCGGTCGCCCAAATCCTCGGATTAGATAGCCTGAACGAGTTACAAATTTTTACTCAAATCTTTAATTCAATTGTGCCGAACAGAAGAGCTTATTAATAAAAAAATTAATGTTTTTTTTCAACGGAACCTCGTGTGGCGGTATTTAATTCTCAAACATTTCACATTAGTATTCTTTTACGCTAAGCTAAATTACGTCCAAAGGACCGTATTTTTAACAGTTCGTACCTTTATTTATGAAATATCATGTTTTTCGCAATTAAACCATAAAATTGAGTTCAAGAGCAATATCGCAAAATAATTTTAAACTGAGCATATCTCAGGAATTTCCGATACACAATCTCACGCGCTGGAGATAAAAGGTTTTCTTTCTGTACAACGTTGCCATTGCTCCATTGCATTTGAAATCCTTGAATTTGTTAATCAAAAATTCGTTAAAGTTTTACAAAATATGAAATCGATAATAAAGCAAACTCCAAATTTCAAATTTGGGCTTCCATATGCCCATATTTGCAGCAGAATTACGTCATTCAAAATTCGATGGCTGTAGGTACCATTGTTTTATCACAGTGCGAGAAACATGTATACATTTATGCTATTTGGTGGCAACAATTTGAAACGTGAAACGGAGATTCGGAGTGATTCGCAAAATCGCAAAACGAAAACAATAGTCCTTCAAGGACAAAGCCTCTTTAGACTAGAAAACTCTTCTCGGCATTTGTTTTGCTTTTAAAAGATGTCTTAAAATATAAACATTTCATCTGCTACTCAAATAATTTTTGTCAAACTGTATTGACGAGGAGAAACTTAAGATACCGTGGTTTTGATTATATACCATTTTCTAAATTAAATTTGTGTATTCTCGATTAATACAGAAGTAATTTTATAAATTGTAGACTCACATTTGTTTTACACTAAAAGTATGTTCCTAATTTTGCTTTAATAAAAATTTCCAATAGTAAGGAAAGGCTGTTTTTCGTTTCTCATCTTTTTTTCATTCTTTTGAAGGATTTGAAAGATTCGAGAATATTTTAAGATATGTATTCTAGGAAATTTAAGACTTGATTCCCCTCTAGTGAGCAATATCTTAACACAATGCATACTGACTGAAATCGCAGTCGAGGAGGTAGCGCGACGCATAATAAACTGGCCTGTCTATGCTTGCTAAGAGTCTCCGCTGTTGCGATACATCGTTGAAAGAGAATGCATCTCATTGAGTTCTTTCACGTGGCCTTGGCTTTTATACTTGTGTTTCTGTGGCTTTTGTATTAACAATTGGATAGATTACAGTAATCGCAATAATGAAGCAAGGGAGTTGAGCTAACATCTGTCTGCACAGTCACGGAAGCTGGTTTTTCGTGGACCACATTAATGGGAAATATCGTAAGAAAAGAATTACAATTTTCAGAATATTCTAACATTCATCCACTTATGTTCCGAAACAGTTATTAAAGCTGCGAGAGTTTGTGTAAAAATAGTTTTCTTCTACTTCCCCGAAACTAGTTTTTAGATTTAGACCTTCAAGTGCAGACAGGCGGTGAATGTATGACTAAATAAATCAACGAAACGTTTTCTCTCATCTATCTCTTTCTTTTCTAGAAAGTGTCACAGACATGTTGTTTTCCTCTTCTTACGATAGAGGTTTTTGAAACTACTTTAGTGCTTTCTCTAGAATTGACTCATCCAAGTCAGAAAACGCTAGCCGTTAGACATGTATGTGAATCAGGTTGTAGTACAAACAATACGTTTTTAAATGTATAAAAGTAATTTAAATTTTGTGCAAGCAGTTCGAGACATCAAATAGAACTTTAAGAGCATCAATATCTTTTGCTAATTAGCTCTTATAAGAAATCCTAATTGTTTAAATAAGTATTGAAAATTTAGAAGAAGCAGTTAATTTCATTTTACCCATTATGTTTTGAAACTTAATGTACACAAAAGAAGTCTTAAATCAATATCACTTTAAATGCACATTACTCACACTGATTTCAAAATACTCCTTTTTATTTTCAGAAATAAATTACTTTTTTATTTGTTTTATGTTTTGCACATTCGATAAATGTTTTATATCCATATATATGCCGAAGAAGTTAGATAATTCGGCATATGAAGCAAATTTATGTAGGATAATGTGCATTAGAGTCAAGATGGTCTTACATTATAGCAATTATCGCTTGATTTGTGCATTATAAACAGCATATAATATGTCAGTTTTCCTTGAATATCAGATATTTACTCATATGTCAAATACAAGTGTTCTAATTATATTTGACAGAATATCATGTAATTTGAAGCTCAGCAAATGTACGGATATTTCTCTTTCGACAATCACAATATATGGCACATTTTAGTAACATCTTAAAAAGGTCAAAAACTGCCTAAAATGGTTTATCTGAAAGAATATATCGCTTGTTAAGTGATACAAGACCTATATGGTATTTATAAACGAATACAAATATCAAAAAGTATGCATTTCGTTTGTGTATGTTCTATACATTTTAGGTACATGGTTTTTGCATTTTAATGTGCTTTGCATTTATTAAATTTAACTTTATCAGTTTTAATATTAATTACATTTTTGCGCTTAAGATATTAAAGTTCGGCAAATAATCTTTCCTTTTTTTCGAAATGTTCCATTTCTCTTTCCTGCAGTCATAATAGAAATCCTTTGTTTTACCAATAGCAATTCTTCTGATTCCTGAATATCGAACGCATCCCCAGCATTACCCACAGCAGCCTCTTTGGCCAGCATGTCGGCCATCGCATTGCTTATAACACCAATACAGGCTTTCACCCAGTTCATTTTTACTTCATGCATTTTCTCAACTTTTCAAGGAGTTCTTTTATATATGAGACCAAAATATTAGTATTATCATCAGCATCTGCTAGTGCTTCGAAACCAGATAATGAGTCTGTATATATATATATATATCAATCCATTTAAAAGCAAATATGATAGCAATCAATTCGGCTTGAAAAACCGAATTCTAACGTTCAAGTCTAATTTTGCCATAGTCTACTTCTGTACCATGTAGAGCCATTAAGATTTTTTTAAAGCAGGATAGATGAAAAGTGAGCAATGCCCTTCCTGGAATTCGAACCACGGAACTTTCGAATGCGCGTCGAGCGTTCTGACCACTACACCACGAAGGCATGCGAAGAAGGAGGGAGAAATACCTTACATACTCTCTCGGGCGCCACCGTAGAGACATGAGATATTTTTTTCGAAGCAGGAGATATGAAAAATGAGCAATGCCCTGGCCGGGATTCGAACCACAGACCTCTTGAATATGCGTCGAGCGTGCTGACCACGAAGGCATGGAGAATAACTTACAACCAAACAAGTAAACCACATGTGCTGCACCAATTCCATTGTCATAATCCGAACCGTCAGTAAACATATCCAACTCTCCTACTCAAACATTCAGTCTATGATATTCCACTGCTTTTCTTAATGCAGGATGTTATACTATCTGAGAATTGTACGTACAGATTTTGAGGGACGCTAAAGAATACCGATATAAACCACATTCACACAGGAAAATCGGGGTCATAATCAGCATCTTCATATTGTTACGAAAAATTCGGCTGTTGCGCCTGTATGTAAGCTTTCCGGCATAGCACTAGGGTTGCCATAAAATAGTGTATGGTAGGGTTGCCAGATTGGCGACTTTATCGCCCATTTGGCGACCAAATCGGCGATATCCCATGGTCCAATCGGGAAGCTTCTAGAATAACTTCCTGTCGAGATATTTCTCGAAACGTATCGAACTTAAAGAAAAGCTATATAAACCCTTGCGTTTCTGAGAGCCAGTTAGTTGTTGCGAGTTAGTTGCGAGATTGTGAAGTGTTACGAGCAGTGTGATTAGTTGTGAGAATAGCTGCTACGCGAGAGTTCTGTGAACGGAAAGCAATCGAGATAGTGCTTTGCCGTGAAGCTATCTTTACAGTATAGCTTGACAGTGGATTGGTGATTGTTCCACGGTGTTTATTATAAGTTTAGTGCTGCCTTGAAGCTACCTTTACAGTTACAGCCTGAAGCTGTGTTGCTGATTGTTTCAGCGTATTTATTGTAGATTTTCGACGCTTTTAAAGGTAATTTTGGAACTGTGCTGTAAATAGTGATTCCTGTAAATAAATTGTGCTTTTTATTGTTCTGCATCGTGTTTTCATCGGATACTCTCAAATCTACGAACCCGTATAAACGCAACAACTGGTGTCAGGAGTGGGGTTTGAGAGTGAATGCCCGTCATCCGTCTACAGGAGAAAATGAAGGCGGAGGAAATGAAAGCTTTGACCGACATGTTAGCAGCTCTGAAAGCCGGACAAGAAAAGATGAACGCCAGACAAGAAGAGATGAAACAAGACATGAAAGCCGGACAAGAAAAGATGAACGCCAGATATGAAGAGATGAAACAAGAGATAAAAGCTGGCTATGAAGAGATGATAGCCGAGATGAAGGCCGAGCGCGAAAAGAGGGAAGTCGGCCGAGAAAAAGTACGAGAGCAACTCCAACAGATGAAAGAGGAGCTTGCAGAAGAAACTGGAGCCATAAAAGAAGATGCGGAAATCAAAGTGGCATCTGAAGAGTCAGAGGATGAAGAAACGGAGGAAGTAGCTGGTGGAGTGTTTGAGAAAGATCCAGAAATTATGGATGAAACATCTGACAGGATTAAAGAAAAAGAACGAAAACATGAAGAAATAAAAGACGGGAAAGAAGCTTTTGATTCTCAAGTGCCTGAAGTAGAGACAGAAGAAAATGAAAATGCGACTGTTGAGATCATAGAAACTGATAGTGAAGTTACGAAGTCGCAGTTAGCAAGTATTGAACCATCTGAAAATTCATGTGACTCTGAGATGGAAGAAGCTCATGTACAGCCTACGCAGAGTGATCCAGTATTGCAAGAAAATTTGCCTACTTCGGAAAATGTATGTGTGTCTTATAATGAAGATTGTGTAGACATGGACTCGATTCTAAACCAGGATACTTCTGTTTGTAAAGGATCGGATTGTATTCATGGTCCTGGTGTAAACATCGGAACTCGCTTTCAGGAAATAGAGGTAAATAAGCATGTACCTTCTGCTGTGAGTATCGAGGTGAACTGTACCCACGGTGCGAATAAACTACAGAGTGGTGAACGAACTGTTTCAGATCTTCCTGTGCAAGAAAAGTCTGAAATGACTGAATCTTCAGACTGTGATATGAAAAACAGAAATATATCTGAGAACTGCCGTGGAAAAGTATTTGACCCTGGTATAACTTAGTGAAAAGCCTAAGACTAAAATCCATTCTGAACTTTAGTAGTATAGTTTAAAATTGTTATGTGTTTAACTTATGTATATAATTTGTATATAATGTAAATATTTGTTTCTTTAGTTATGTTATTTGTTTGTTTTATTACCTTTTGTATGTATCGAATTATGCTTCTGACCAGGGATTGTACTGCCCGGGACGTGCAGTCCTTGGGAGGGAGCAGTGTTACGAAAAGTTCGGCGGTTGCGCCTGTACGTAAGCTTTCCGGCATAGCACTAGGGTTGCCATAAAATAGTGTATGGTAGGGTTGCCAGATTGGCGACTTTATCGCCCATTTGGCGACCAAATCGGCGATATCCCATGGTCCAATCGGGAAGCTTCTTGAATAACTTCCTGTCGAGATATTTCTCGAAACGTGTGGAACCTAAAGAAAAGCTATATAAACCCCTTCGTTTCTGAAAGCCGGCATTGTGAAGTGTTACGAGCAGTGTGATTTGTTGTGAGAATTGTGAGAATGGCTGCTTACTGTGAGTGGTAAGCTACGCGAGAGTTTTGTGAACGGAAAGAGATCGAGATAGTGCTTTGTCGTGAAGCTACCTTTACAGTATAGATTGACAGTGTATTGGTGATTGTTCCACGGTGTACAGTTTCGGGATTCGAATCTTGGACTGAATGCAATTCAGCGACTTTACCGCTGGCCCAATGCGCCGAACTCGACATATTTTAATTACTTCTTTTGGATTATATTTAATTTTTGGTGTATGACGATCCGGTTGAAAGTGACAATGACCTTGTAGCACAAATTTCTGTAGGGACTTCAACAGACACCAAGAATTTCTTATAATGCACGTGATTCCACCCTCCGACCATATCAAGCTTGTGTTCCATCTATAACCTCGATGTATTTAACAAATGTATTGTACGTAATAATCGAGCTTTTTATTCTCTTATGTGGTGCTCTTTCATCTCTGATCTTCTCAGCGGACTAGTACATAAAAATCGTGCTTCCTATTCTGCTTTGTGAATATAGTTCTGATGGTTTACTTTTCCTCAAATTTTGCAGTTTGTAAGTGAATTTTTAAGATCTTGAACATAACTCCATATTCTTACACATGCAATAAATTCGTACTTTTTGGTCACGCTGAGTTGAAACGGAGGCTATAAGAAACGCATATAGGCACAGCATGATGAAAGTTATAGAAATGGTTAATTAAACTAATATTTTACCAATGGCAGAGAATGTTTTTAAACTAATATTTAACGTTTTCGTGAGGAGGATCCTGAAAGTATACGAGCGGGTGATTTCCAAAATATGTTATTTATCTCTATCTGAAACAAATTAAACAACCTATAACTGATCTCTTTGAAAACAGTATTCTGCAGTTTTGCTAATTCTAAAACTCATTTTAAAAAACGTCCTCATGGAGAATTATAAGACTATACGCTTATAGCTGTATTCTTATTTGTGACTCTTGTTGAAAATTATATTAGTAAGCGTAATTGTATAAGTACGTATGTTTGCATCATTACAGATTTCTAAATTGTACTTATTAAAAGCTTGAACTTTTCAAATTAGAAATCTACACATATGGTTATATATCTATGCTCATAAAATAAAATTTAAACCTATACTTCCCAGAAACTTTCACTCATATTCATTGGAAAACTTTATATCGAATTTTGTAAATCTTATGCTTTCCATAAAACTTTTAGCGATATATACGGAAAAAAATTACATCGAAATTTAAATGATACCAAGTTACTGGGTATTTTGCCAATACTTAAAGGTAGTGGAATCCGATGTCAGGTTAAGAAGATTTTATTGAGCGTAGGCCATGCTCTTTAAAATTTCCATTGGATATACACGTACACTCCGGAAAATTACTAATTTTCGATCTCTTCGTTTATCTAGAGGAGCAAAGCAAATATTAGCTTAAAGGATTATGTACAGCTCGGTCAAAAAAGCCCTACAACACTTGTGTTTCTTAACAGTGAATCTCTTTAACGTAGCTTTTAACATAATGCTGATATTTTAAATCAGTTAAAGATTTAAATTTCCCGCAAACATGTCTGAACAGAATATGTTATTAATTACGTTTGGTCTTTTTAAAGTTATCTCTATTCCTCGAGGTAATTGAGCGTTTTCGTGAGGTTGCATTCATAATTAAACATTCTATTAGATTAGAAGAGGAACACCCCAAATTAAAATTTAAACTAGGCAAAGCCTTTCTTAGTTTGAAGTAGATTTTAAATAAAACTCCCCCAAATTCCAGGAAGATCAAACACAGGTCTTTCTTCCAGAAGCACAAAGTAATTTGATTCTCTTTCTCCCAGAAGAACAAAGTATTTTGATTTGATCAGAATATGTGTTTATTAACATGTGTCTGACTGATAGAATTTTGTTTAAACTCTATTCCAAAATAAGTGGTTTTTTTGCTCAATTTAGAATTAATGCATTTTTTGTTTAATTAACTTTAGGAATATAAATTATCGACATCTAAGTCTAAATTTTATTACATGAAGTCTAAATGTCATGAAGTCTAAATTTCAATATATTTTATGCTTGTTATAATAAGGATGATTTGAAATTGAAAGAAACATGCAAATACTTCAGTATGGAGTATCAGATGTCTTTAATAAAGAATTAGAACGGTTACCTTTAACAACCATATGTATAAAGTTTCATTTTTTATTTTTATTTATTTACGGAAGTAAAGATGGTAATTTATATTAAAAGAAAAGCTCTAAGTTTTAACCTGTTTTAAAATTGAATAAGATTTAATTTTAATTTCTTGTTAGGTTAGTTAAAAATTAACTATATATAAAATTAATAGGAGATGTAATTTATTTTTGAAAACAGATAATGATGACAATTATTAAATAGTGTAAAATGAGCTACAAATATACCATTTGAGCAACTGTAAATGTTTTTTAAAGCTAAAGGAACATTTCTTTAATTTTATGTTATTTCAGTAATAAATTTGACGTATAGGTGTCCAAAAAGCTATGCACATTTTAAATGGTCATAAAAGCCATGATTATTAGCTGTGCTAACATACTAGTCCGACCATCTGTGTGCATTATCGAGATTTTTGCCAGAAAATGAAAGAGGTCTTACCAGTGCAAAAATTCTTTTATTACATACATGTTTTATACTCATATTATAATTTTAATTGGGTATTTATCTGGAAAAACAGTCAAAAACAAGAACAAAAGAAACAAAGAGCTTCTTTTTTTTAATTGATCTGTTGGAAATTTCGTAGTGTTCGCTTTATAAAGAGATTCAAAGCAACTATTTCCTTTGTGTTCTTTCGAACAGAGAGAACAGATAATATATGCTTGCTTAACATTTTCGTTTGTTTTATGCATTAATATAGCTTCATTTCTGTTAGGAACGGTAAACAAAAAAACTTCTTTTATTTCCCAGCAGATTCCTCTCTCAAATCCATTGCGTCAGCAAAATACGTCTCGCATTGCGTTCACCCTTTGTAAACAAAATTTCATCTATTTCAAAGATTAGCTTTTTCCACTAATTATTTTAGTTTCTTTGGCCTCTTTATCAAGAATTACATTTCTCGAATGTATTTATTTCAGTCTATTACAAAGTGGTTGGCCATTTCTAACTATTTGAAGCAGAATTTAACAATGGTGGATACGAATTATGCAGAGCCTTATTTGGTCCCAGAAGCGGCCTTAATAAGCTAAATAAGAATATTAAGCCACTGAGTGCAGATGATTTTGATAAACTAGCAGGTAAAACTCCAAAAACAGTCTAGAAAGTGGGGTAAAAAGGAGTAGATTATTACTTTTTGTACTATCCTTGTACAGAAGGATCTGTATGTAGCCTTCTGTACGTGCGTCAATCTAATGAAAAGCGACTTGACACTAAAGTCAGGCCGCGCATGTAAACAAGTAACGTTGGCTGTCAAAGCTTGGTACGGAGTTGGGATCTCTAAGAATATTAGTAACAAATGATTTAATCCAGCGGGTTCTCAGACTTTTGACTAAAGCGTACCGTCTAAACAAAAATTGAAAAACGTAGAGGAATCGTACCTGTTTCCTTCTTCATTAATCTCAATAACTTGTATTAAAATAGTATCTAAGTATATCATATTTCTAATATGGGTACCAAAATATAATTAACTTACATATGATAGTATAATAGATATCTTGGTGAGAAAAATTAATGTGAGAATTCCTTTTGAGATGAGAAGACTTAATAAACATGGTATTAATTTGAATTTATTATATGTATGTTTTAGTTAAGTATATTTCATTTTCTTTTTGTCCGATATTTCCACAGCTCGGTCCCGGAAAGACATTAGTCACAATGCGGTGTCTATAAATATGTGCGATCACAAAGAAATACTTACCTGCTAGTTAATTAAGTTTTAACTTAGCAATTTTTAATAGTCACGGATTCACCAAATAATATTGTGAAACGAGAAACTTATAATATTACATTAGAAATATTAAAAAGAAATATATTTTGCCATTTGCAGAACCTATTGGCTATTTATATTAAATACGCCCACATAAAAATATTAGATTAAAAATTGGTTATCATTTTAATTATCGAACTTATAATAAGTTATAATACTTTAATTCTAAAATTTAGTACGAAATTTGCTCCTGTTTAAGAGATATCAATTTCATTATGCCTGGTTTTACTCTTCACTTAGTTCTAATCTTAAATTAGAAACATTTAAGTGTTTTTTGTGTATTTATTTTAAAAATATGACATGGAAGATAATCCTTGTCCACACAAATAGGTTGTGAATAAAAATTTAATAGCTGTATTTGAAATGCCTTTAAATTCCTTTTTTCTGTTCAGCGAAAAGTTAACAAGTGTGTTATTTTTGATATCTTCAGTTAGAATTCTATCACAGGAAATTTCTCTCAATTTTTCTTTCCTTCATGAGATAAGCTTTCCCGTACATTTGAACAAAATTGATTTATAATCTAATTTTCGTTTTCATAATCCTAAGGAAAATACATGTTGAAATTATTTATCAGTGATAAGCAAGGATTTTTAATGTTGGATGCTGATTCTTCTTTTATTTTCAAATTATTTTCAGTTAGAAAACTTTCTAAAAGTGGTAAAAGGCTTGAAAAATAATTATCCAATCCTTTAATTACTAGTTCGAGTATTTTTTTACCATTGCATTTATTTTATCTCTAATGGTAATTAAATAAACTCTTTGTTCTTGTAATCTTAAATTTAATTCATTTAACGTGCCAAAAATATCAGCTAAATATGCTAAGCACCCCAACCATAATTTACTAAATAAAATATTTGCAATTTAAATTTGGAATCATAGAAAAAAATTTGAATTTCTTGTCGAAGTTCAAAAAGAGGATTAAAAACTTTGCATCTTGATAACCGCCTTACTTCGGAATGGAACAAAAGCGTTTTATGTTGACTGTCCATTTCTTTGCATAAAATCCTAAGTATTCTTGAATTTAAAGCTCGACTTTAAAAAGAAATTAACAATTTTCACAGTTGGATTCAAAACGATTTTAATGATTTTCGGTGATTGTGTGGGCTACTAAAGCTTCACAATTAATGGAACAGTGAGTAAATTTAGTTTCAGTTATCACTTCCTTTAACTTTCTTTTTTTTAAGAGATTTCTTTAACTTTTCGTTAAGAGATAATACTGAAATGGTTTGTTTCTTTGGGTACCATTTATGTTTCATTTACGTACCACCGGTTGAGAAACGCTGGTCTATTCAATTATCTTATGGAATAATTTGAAACCTAAGAACTTCTGAAATATTTGCAGCATCACAATTAAGTACAGTTTTGAGGAAACTCTAAATTTTAGCAATGTGTTCCATTATAATGTCGATTTTCAAGTCGACACTAATCGGTTTGTTTCTAATCAGAGATGAGCCTTTACAACTCTCCTCAGAATTTTGAAGTCCTGAAGTTTGTGGAAGTCCATCTTTGAGGCTGACGCCTAAGCTGCAGATGCGTAATATAGAATTGGCTTTATAATGCATAAATAAATTCTTCTCATTTTAATTAATTCAATGCTTCAACACTACATAAATATTTCTGCTGTAGTGAAACGTTGAAGACTATTATTATGCTAATAACCGTTTCGAATTAAAACGTGTTCATTTTGCAGTGTTTCACAATGTATTTCGAAAACGTTTGTTTTTCGAATTACAATATCATGAAATGTAAATTTGAAAATTCGTGAATTTGCGACAAATATTGTACTTCTGCAGAAATTTTATCCCACTTTCCTCCGAGAGTCTATTCTCGAACGCATGTTTTTAAATTTCAGTTTTAAATTAAATAAATTTGAGTTTTAAATTTAACTGATAAAAAATATCTCGATTTTCCTCAGACTCTTTTGCTACTTGTGATCAAACAAGAACAGCACATACGAAAATGTTGACGCTACTTGTTCTAAATTACAATCGTGTTAATTATGCGTTTGGTTGGCAGAGTTTGGCGACTTTTACTAAGGTGGTTAAGCTAATACATAAGTACCTTATTAATATATAGTTTCTTCTGTAAATTTAAAATTATCTACAGAAATGCGATACTTTGTTGTCGGGGTTTGTTTTCAAAATAATTACCATTCTAATTCAGGTATAGTTTACTTCACAAAACAACAAAATCTCAAACATAAAAACGTATTTTATGTTTCGTCATTTGTGCATATTCTTGTTCAATATTTGTCCTCAACTATATGGTTTCCCAGCTGCTTAATAGGAACAATTCTAGCGATTAATTGAACTGTTTAATTTAAGAGTTAAATGTAGCATCATTATACCAAATAAATGCATTCGCTGTCCATCTTTTCAAATAAATACCTTTCATAAAACTGTACTCTCCGGTCCAGATAGAATTTTCTTGGAATGTACCTTTCAATGAATGTGTTCTATTTGCCGCGAAATTATTTTTTAAATTCTGGCGACACGTTTCCTTTAACTTTTTATGGTATTATAATTATTAAAATGGTAAATTGTTAACATTCTTATAATCCACCAGACGGCACGACAAGACATTAGAAGATTGTGTAAGCGCATCATGACTACTAACGTCATCTACGCATAGCGCTGGATGCCCTTGTTATTTATTGACTATACTTTCCCTCATTAAATATTACATTTCTCAGTATCTCTAGCCACCAACGTTTTGATATTCTTGGATTTAATTCATTGGCGGAGATCAAGCCGTGCAAGGAATAATTTGGTATTTAAATTTTATACTTGATGAATTATGAATTTATAATACGACAATTTTCCATCGAGACCACTGCTTTGTTCGTCTTATCAATGTTCGCTATCTTCTGGAACGTGTTTCTGAGAATATTTTTAACAATTATTGTGTTTTAAATTTGTCTTAATTATAGCGATGGTACGTTGCATAAGTAGATCTATTTAAAACCTTGTTTAATTGCCTTTGCGCATCATAAGAGTTTAACTACCAGCAACAATCAGAAATAAATTTTGCTTTTCCAAAGATTAGCGTAACTTCATCCATTGTTTAAAATGCGACGAAACTGAAAAGAAGGAATACAAAATGATTTATCAGTTGCCAAATAGAATATACATTTGAGGAAAAATGTGTAATTTGCATATTTAAATCAGTGCTGTTTTGAAAATTATGACAAAATAAATGACTGTTGAAAAGATGAGGCCGCATGTGTGACATACTTCCCATCAAAAGCAGTAAATGTATCATTCCTAATATTTGGTGTTTTCAGTACATACAAATAATTAAAGTTTTATCTGTAAAATGTAAAATTGAAGAATAAATAATATATAAAAAATTTGCATTAAATATTCATACACACGGCGTAAACATTCTGTTTTTTTTCGTCATTGCTGTAAATAAGCTAGAGAAAATGCATTGTCTTCTTATTAATTAGATATTTCCTGAAATATAATGAAAAGGAAATATTAATAATTGAATTAACGTTTGAGATTCTTTTAAATTTATCGTTTGTTATGGTCCATTTTGTCTTTTGGAGGCGACACAATATGCTGACATTTTAATTTAAAATTTTAATGAATAATTTATTAGTTGTCTAGACATACAAGATGCTTGACATGGATTCAATTAAGCTTTTCTTTTAAAGATGCATTACGTTTCTTAATCTTTATGAGGGAAAAATTAATGTAGTTAATTATTTCATCCCTCAAATTTAAAGGTAATTAAAAAAAATGGTTAATAGCTAAATATTCTGTTAAGAAGCACGAAGAATGAAATATATCGTCAAGAATCTCAAATAATTTGTTGACTACTGCACAGAAAGTAATTGTTTTGAGTAAAGGCTTCTGAGTAAATCTGTTATTAAATAATGGAAATTCTACATGTATGGTATGTATGTTCCTTGCAATGTTGACGCAAACGGGCGTTATCTAGACACCCTTCCCCCCCAGATTGTGAAAATGCGTAGTCTTTCACCTGTACATGTGTACCTCGAAGATAAATTTTTGATTTTGAATTTGTTTTTTAATTATTTTGAAATTTTCATTCGAATTATTGTATGTAAACTTTCGATTATAACCTCAATTATTTAAAAGCAGTGTGTTGCCACTGTGCAAATATTTGTGTTTTAAATTTGTTACAAAACTCAGCAATGTACAAGAAGTGGGTTGCCACTCGGAAGAACTCAATATGTTTGTTTTTATAATTTAACCATGGAACTCATACTTTTAAAATAAATATGTTGCCACTGCCTGAAATAATAGCTACCTGTCTGTTTACCTGTCGGTCTATCTTTCATTCATTCATGTGGCAGAGTGGTGTCATTCAGCAAAGCGTAAGTCATTTAAATTTTATTTTAAATTTACTAATCCAAATGCTGAGAAATTTAATTTTTAACAAAATATGCTATATAATATTTTAGGCATATTTTTATACTTTAGGCAGCTGGTCGTGTATGCGGGGGACAGGTGAGAGCAGGATCCGGATAACCGGGAGGCTTACACAGACTATTCGGGTATTGTCTGAATCCCACAACTGTCTAGAACAACGTCCTCTTGGTGTCCCACGAGGACCGCATCAGGAGTTTGTTTTAAAACAGAAAAGTTTAACATTGCCATGCAAAGACAGGTTGCATGGTACATAAAAACTTTTGTTGATACTTGCTTGCATACATGAGACGAAGGATAATTGATAAACATGCTAGATAAACATGCAGATTCATAACAGATAAACATACATGGTACATAATCACACAACTGAATTTTTCCGTGCCATACATACAATTACTGAATTACGTACAAATACTGAATTATACAGATCAAGCTTACTGTGGGTGTCATCTGATCTCTTTCTAACTGATCTAACTTGGACATGGCGTGTTTTAGTTCTTACTTACATACATGATAAATAGGATAATTGATAAACATAATAGATAACGTACCGATTCATAATAGATAAACATACATGATGCATAATCGTACAACTAGGTTATTCCATGTACATAACAATTACTGATACTGATCCCTAGTAGAATAACATATATGATACATAATCATACCACTAAATTTTTCCATGCCATACGTATATTTACTGAATTACACAATTACTGGATTACATACAGATACTGAATTATACAAATCAAGCTTAGTGTGTTTTGCGTGTGGTCTGATTACTTTGCTTGCAACTTGGGCATGTCGTGTGTTAGTTCACACTGCACAGGTCAATTCCTACTAACTGCCTCTAATTTTGACTAGTTTCTTTATAAAAGACAGTTGTTTGATCAAGAAACGTTTATGGTGCGTTGTATGATCAAGAAACGTTTATGCTGCCTTTTATAATCAAGAAACCTTTATGCCGCCTGATCCGGCAGATTTATATGCAGCTGCTCTGTAAAAGGACACGTAGTCAGATAGTAATCGGGGCTGCCAGTGTCTCTGCATACGCAGCAATCTGTTGTAGTGATACTGCTTTCCCGATAATAAGTGGGGAATGTTCACGGCCAGCAACAAACCTGGTGATTTAAGGAGACGAGACTAAATGTTTTGTTGAAACTTTGTGGTAATAATCATGGGTGCATCTTCCTTGGGAGCTGTGTCCCATTCATGCTGCCGCTGTTTATTTGTCGTAATCAGTGTTGCTTTCTTGGTATAGAACTTTGGTAGTTTGAGCTCTAGAGCTTGTACGTTCAGGTTCCATGCTCCCTTTTTGACAAGGCGGTCCGCCTCCTCATTTCCCTAGATTCTAACATATGATTTATCCAGGAAATGTACATAACAATACGATGTACTCCTTAAGCGATGAGCGGTCTTTGAGCATTTGTTGTATTTCCGCGATAACTTCGAAAATGTATCTTGGGTTGCGGGCATGAATGACTGATAGGCTCTCTGTATGGATGTGGAAACGGGAACTCGCATAGTTATCTGAGAACGTTATGGCGTGACGTACGATTATTGTCTCTGCCTGGAAGACTGAGTTTTTAGGTCTCAGGTGACCCTTCCATGTTTCTAGAGAGGAATTTTGGTGGATCAGGGCAAGGCCAAAGTCTACCTGACCATCGAGTTTAGAGCCATCGGTGAAACCTTGTATAAAATCTGAAGAATGAGGACTTTGCTAAGAGGTGGTTTGTGCTATAACCCCTTTTCAATGGTCTGTTTGGATGGGTTGCATTTATGAGACGTTTTGTTTCATAGTTGGCTGGATCATAACATTGCGGTTCAAAAATGGTACAAAGTTGTAATTGCAGGCGTGTCGTTACTACTACTTCTTGTACGTCTCTAATATGTAGTGGCAAAAGTCCCGCCAGTATTGTGGTTGCCGCTGTCGCTGTTGTACGGTATTCTTTTGTAATAGCCAAAGAAAAGGCGCGTTGTATACTGCTGAGCAATTTTAGTTTTCTTTCGTTGATCGGAGTTGCCCAGATTTCCGCTCCATAGAATGCCATTTTTTCCACTGACAGATTGTAGGATATGTGGTCTAAGGCCCCTTAAAGTATTCGCAATTGCGTGTGTCCTAGTGCGGACTGCTGCCAGGAAAGCTTTTCATCAATTATAAATCCCAGCAGCTTTAGTTTTCGAGTTCGTTTGATTGAACTGCCCTTAGCTTCAAATCTGGATTGCTTGTGAGAGTTTGGCCTGGCTTGTATAAAACCAAATACTTTACTTTAGCTCCGAGGTTATGAGTTTCTTGCCTTCACAGAGCCGTTCAAATTGCGCTATGGTCTCATTACTGTTTTTTTCCAGCTGGTCTCTCGTTTTGCCTCTGATGACGCGTCATCGGTAAAATCAATCATCTTTGTGTGGGCTGTCCACGGTGCCTTGAGAAATGGTTGAAGGTCGTGTATGCAGCTAGTAGTACAAAATAATGCCTAGAATGTTACTGTACACGTCGAATACACTTTTATTGGGTAATTAGTGTATGCTTCTGTCGGGCGTACTAATTATTTTGTATACTGCGCATAAAAGTATTCAAATTTTACTGTAATTATTTTTATAATTCCTTAATTCTTATAGTTTCATTATTTGACCTTCACTGTAATTAAATGTAAGCATAGTATTCGACATTTATGGCAAAAATTTTCTTCATTTGATATTTATATAACTTTAAACTAATTGCACTATTCATCATTTGTTGTAGTAGTTATCATGGTTAAACATCCCATTAAAATGTATCATAATGCAGTAAGCCAATTAAATTTTTTACAGTGTTCTTACATCGTGTACTTTTTACATTCTCGAAGTATGTATGCAATTTGTGTATTGCTTTGTATCAATTTATATCTCTTGTATGGATTTATACGAACTACAGTTGAGCATAACTATAGGGCTAAAATAAAATATATGTGTATGCTCGTTACATTTGGTATTCATGAAATTCATATATCGATATCGCAAAAGTGACTGCGGCATAAATAATTTAGAAGAACTTATAAAATTGTTAATATTTCAGTCCATAATCGTACAGATGGCCACGAATTTTTGCATTTATCGGTGTTATTTTATTAAGGTGTAGCGACAAGTTATCTTCATGCAGCCTCTCCCTATGCTTAAATTTTTACAGCAGTTGAGAAATGATGAAAAAAGAAAAAGAGAAAAGATGAGAAACCAGAGTTAGATATTAATCAATATCGGTGCTGCCAAGGTAATAGTTTTGCTACTACGTTCAAGTATTTCTAAGATCTTGAGTTATAGTCCTGAATTTTAATGCTTACGAAGGATTATACATACCACAGGTCCAGAACCTAAAAAAAGGAATTTAAGCAATACAAAATAATCAATTATTTTTTTATTCAAAGTAGCTAATTATTCTGTAATGCTTAAATTCTTTTGTTACAAATCATACGTTTTCATATTAACGATATTTAAAATATAATTGCAGATGTATATTATTTTCTATTTACGATGATAATTTTCGTCTTATTACTCTGTTTTTTAACGCAACAGTGAATATGATAAATATTCTATTTCTATGTGACAATTATACTGTATGGTAAATATTTTGGTAAAATAATAAATATTTTGTTTTTTATTGAGACATTTAATTTTTTATTCTTTATTTTTCTTCCTTTCGTCTCTTTTAATATAAAAGATTTAAATTGTTATCATTAACTCAGGTGCAAAATTCGTCTGTTTCTGTATTACATTTATACAAGCGAAGATACCACTTTTATTTTGCCAGCATGTAGATTCAGAGGAAATCTTACAAGGTTAAATAAATCTCAAAATTAGTACTTCTCTATTCGCTAATTATTGATAGAAAGGAAAATAAAAAAGGCAAGGACGTGGAAAGATGAGAACATATCGTCATACGCTTAACAACACGCTGAACGTTAAAAATATGGTTACAATAGTGTGATATATATATTTATTGGGAGATTATTATTTTTTCCGGCTTCTACTATATTCCCGATTCTGAAGAACACACACGTACGGTAATGTCTTGTAAGGAATAATAATTTTAATAAATATGCTTTTCAGCGCACACAGGATATACTTGTATAACCTCGAATGGAGGTTAGTATGCAAAGAAAAGAATGCAGTACTGTTGAAAATCCATGTTTAGTATCCATACTTACATATTACTGAATTACTTTGCCCAATCTTTATCATGCTGTTAAATGAAAATATGAAATAGGAGAGAGTTCTCTGAAAGTCCAGAGAATTCAAGTGAAATCAGTTGTTACGGATGATGCATTTTTATGCTGTTCTCATTTCCCCTCTTCTTTCAACACTTTTTGATTTCAGTAGGAAAATGTAAATGATCCTGTTGCCTTAATATCGTTATTTCGAAATATATTCCAAAATTTTCTGAACTTATACCACGAGTACGACTATGTCTGTGGATAATACATGAGAAAATTTAGATCCTACAAAATCATCATGCAGTTGTAGTGAAATAGTTTAACATCTGAAAAAGCATATGAGACGTCTCTATATTTGTATTCTATGATTCTCAGTAACCTGTATGTTTTTAAGAGTCTTCCGTTGGTAACGAAATTTATCATTAACACAAAATGAATACACAAATAAACGATGATTTCAAGCAATTATATAAGGGATATATTTATTAGTTTCGTCTAAAAGTATTATATACCACCAAACTGTTTCAGGTTTAATTGTAATCATACTTTATTTTTCTATTACCTCTTTTAATGAATGCCACTTTGCTACAAATATGTAAATTCACCAGTTGTGTTTACATGTTTCAATGATTTAAATTGATCTAACTATATTTCTTTCATTCATAGTGCTCCCAGTCAAACATGAGAACATAGCTCAGCATTCTTCATATGGTATGTCATAACAGAAGTTGCATTCCACTTGAATTATCTCATTATTTTAAATTTGATGTAGATATTATAGCATACGTATTCGAATTCAGAATACGACATTATTAACTTTGGATGTTTTAATATGTTCAGAATATATGAATTAGAACATCTAAATAACACGTTTTAGGAAAACAAATGGATCTTTAAATGCACAACACATTTTCAAGACTTTCAGGATTTAAATCTGTCAATCCATAATAAATTTTCCAAACGTTAAAATTTAATTTAATAGCTTCTTAGCCATTGAAAGTAAGATAAGACTTGAATAGCAAACAAATGTTTTGAAAATACGATGAATTAAATAACAAGCCATCAAGTAATTTTAAAATTTTGTGAATACTCTTCACACATAGCGTTGTGTGTAATAAAATTCCTCTGTTAGGATTTATCATGTTAAGAAGCTATATTTCGGATTTCAGAGAACGTATTTAAATTTAAAATGCATTTTTCTAGCTTGAATCTACAGAAATTTAATATGGAGATAGAAATCCTCTGTATGCAAATACAGATGTCAAAAATCAATTCAAGAGCTGAAACATATTGTATAAGAAGGAACAGTATGTTCTTCCTTGTCAGCAAAAATAAGCATCTGCTTCCCTTAGAAGTTGTTTAGAAGGTCTTCAGATTCATTTTTCTTATTCAGAATCAGACTACTATATTAGCTCTCTCTATATATCAGTTACTTTCATATTGAATTTCAGTTTTCAAAGAGTTTTGCAAATGTTCAAAAACATCAAATGGGCTGTTTTGTAAAATTCCTTTTCGCACTGCACTCTGTGCATTTTTTTATTTCCTTATCCGGAGAGCACTTCTTCTCGCGCAACTGCCTTTCTGCTGTTGAGAATCCCCGTCCGCCAATCCTTATGTGATTAAATATAGACTATATACGGAGTATTATTACGTTAACAGATTGATTTCAGACAGTACTGCGAATACCAAAGAGGCAATATGCAGTCGATAATTGTGTTGGAGCAAAACTACTGTGTTTTGAATAAATACGGTCGTTTATTTAACAGCGCTCAAGAGAAATAGTTTTTCAAGATGCATAAACAAAAATCCCTGTTCAGTATATGTCCATGTATAGGCAATGTTGTAATCCATAACCGCAGAAAATAATCTGCCAGAGAGCACTTTATTTATTATTATCGTGTTAAATGATGCATTTCCATTTCCCTAACACATCATCTCATGGATCCCATAATGGGTTTTCCGAACTTTACCGCAAAATCCATTCTACCTCTGTTGCATAATCATACCGACGATATCTCTCACTTGCCTCGAAAAAAGTAATTTATATACTCCTATGAAACTCAACAACAGAAAGTCAGTCCTTTAGACTGAACTTTAGTTGTCAAAGCAGCATTAGATTTCTCATCAACTAACAGGCATTACTGTACTATGTCGCCGCACTATGCTTTTGTCTGCTATCCATCATGGGCCGATGAAGTAAATCACTAATATCTTAATCAGCGTCAGAAACCGTAGAGGGTTTAAGCTGACACTGGAATCAAAGAGAATAAATGTGCTGATATGATCGCAAAGAAAGCAGCCACCGAGCCTCAGGCACGGGCACTATATGTGCCACTTTAGTGAGAGGACCTAAAGATTGTACTGAATAAATGGCAACGTTTTTAAGACGCTTAAATTACTGAAAGAAGGGTACTTAAACATTTGCTCAAAATAAGGAAGAGCGAATTAGTGCCTCTTCGTACTTTACACCGTATTTAACAATTCATGGCCCATTTTTGAGCTACCTGCAATGCTTTGTCTTTCGAGATAATGAGAAGTGTCTTTTTGGAATGGCTTCAGATCCTCACCACTAGCTCTTCAATTACTCGTACGCCGCCGACAAGCATCTCCGAAAATCTATGGATACAAATTTAACAACATTTAGAAATCCTCTGGCTGTTAAATGCACACGAGAATAGATATGCGTAGCTAATTCAAATTTCATCACTGTGGATTAAATGAATTTCTGCTAATAAGTTCACTGACAGCTCTCTCCGTATTGCTCTTTCTTACACTCTTAAGTCTGCTGCTATACTTATGCCTTATTATTATAGCATTAGTATTAATTAATTTACTCAGTAATATCGGTTAGACTCTATCATTATAATTCTCTATTGTAGTACTTAATGCGTACTTGCGCATTTGTTTGTTCTTTTCATCATTTCATTCACTGTATATTATCTGTCAAGTTTTTAATATTTTCATTTTTGGGGTACCGTTTCTTCCTTAGAGGCAGCTTCAAACATATGTGACAAAAATGCAAAGGTAGGTACAGGAGACCGAAATATGAAGGTTTTGTAGTAGAATTAGTATGCTTAAATGACGTTTTGAAGTGGCATAAGGAGCTATTGAACAGGTGATAAAAGCGTTCTGCTGGCGTAAATCATCATTCCCTATGAGGCTTTTGAGTAGTATAATATCATCACGCGAATGCATAGCTCTCCCGCGTTATTTTGGTACATGCTTTTCGTTACAAAAACTGCTTCTTTTGGTCTCCACTGTCTACTTTTTACTTGTTCCAGACATTTTCCGAGAGCCATTTATGATCGTATTATGTTATATACACATTCCTAAATCCTCGTTCTGTGTTTATCACAGAACAATGAAATCCTCATTTAATTTTTTACATATTGTGTCTCGTATAAATACTACTAGCTCCCAATTCTCTAACGAATCAAATAAGCGAATCAATAAACCATTTCAAATTAAATAATTAGTTCATTAAATCGTCAAATTAATTACTCTCACAAATCAAACGAATTGTTTTTGATTCCTCTCATTTTCGAAAGCATTACTTGTAAACGTAAACCTTGATCAACTGACTGTGTTCTACGCCACACGCATTTTTTTTCCTTTTCGCCTCTCACTCTTCGGTTTTTTATCGTCTCTTCGTCCTGTTCATGTTAACGAAGGTTCGTTCATGTTAACGAAGGTTCTATTATAACCCTGAAATAATAACTAAAGTAATAGTAAACAGTAACTAATGTCGGCAAATTAAAGCTCATTTATCGCATAATATCTTAAAACTAATGTCTAACTGAAACATAAAATGCAAATCATAAAATTGGATCATAATAACAAGGCTTATGTTTATTACACCCTGTTGATTATATTACTGGAATCTTAAAATTTACAATTTTAAATATATGAAATTAACATCTTATCTGTTTTTGCAAATGGAGTCTTAAAATTTCAAAGTCTTAAAAACTGCATTTCAGTTGCTTTAAAAATCGTTGCCATCCTCAGCTTTAAAACGAGGAATAATTACATTAAACAATTTGATGTTTTTCAATGTTTCCAAATGCTGTGTAAGTATATTTTGTGTGTGAAATAATGTGTATTCAGAGGTGCAAATTAATTTACCAAACAACTCCAAGCACAAATTATTTTTACAGGTGAAGATATGCAGAGCAAATATGGATATCTTCATCAATTTAAATCCCAAATATAAACAATATAGCTAATATAAAAGAAGTATGGCGGCAACATTGTAATCGCAAACATAATTAGCTGAGTGCGCCTACGGTACACACACTTTTTTTCTCTTCTTCTTTTTGAATATAATATCCTGTATTCATTGTGCATTATTCTGCCAGACTTATAATGCTTTGTTTTATTATTCACTGAATTGTTTATTACGTAATTGTGTCTTGTTCTTTGTATTCTTTTACGTTCTGCGTTGAGAAAAGGTCTTCGCCATCCCGCTTGAAATTTAGGATATAATTTACCTCTTATTTTAAAATTTCATTAATTTATAAATAAGCTCAATCACAGCAAATTTATTTTATCAGCAGAAGATATAAAAGCGTAATTAAGATATTATGATTTTTTGTACGAAAGAATGCATGACTATTTGATCGAACTTTACGGAATCCGTGAACTGTGGACTTTGTTTCATACCTTTCATATAAATCTAATACACTTCATCCATGAACTTAGCGATATATTAGAATGTCTTTCACTCGCTTTCACGGTTTTTAACATTTAGATTATAAATGTAATCGTACAAGAGTTTATTTCAGATATGTGCATCCCATACAATGTTCTGTGGGCAATTGCAACATAGGGGTTTTCAGCCGATATGTCAACGCCCCAGTGGATCGAGCGTCCTACTGTTGACAAAGAAAAAAAAGTACTCTGAGTTGATTTGCCCAAATCTAAAGGCATTCTTTCTGTTTAACTTAAATTTCAAGCATACCAATGTATAACTCTTAAAATGTACAACTTCGCACTCTGTTGTCGGGATAAAATCCGATATCATATTATCTTACTCCCACGAAATAGTTATGTGAATAATATAAGGCTTGTAAAAATAGAAAATTGTGTTTTTTTTGTTAATTTTTACTTCTTGGAAGGAAAAGGAGCTTTTTCCCTTTCCCTTTCTTTTGTCCCAGGTAGCTGTTTCAAATTTCGCGGAAAAGGACAAATTATGCGGAGAGTTGTTTATAACATTTGTGAACATCTCAAGTGAGTATTATTTCGAGTACATTCAAAGAGTCTGCCTGAAATGCATTCATTCATCGTGCTCTAAAAATAGCGAAATTCTGAATGTGGGGCGTATTGCTTTAAGAAGAAGTTTGGCAGAATGCCATATTTCAAAATGTATCTAAAAATGTGGCGAAATTTGAATTAATCGTATTCTTGGAAATCTTTTTACGCTTTTATATCGCGAGCTTCTTTATGTCAACTCAATTTTTCACATAAGCAAACACTTTTTGTGTCACAGCATTTTGTGAACGTAAAGAAGCAGAGAAGTGGAACATATTCAAATACACATATAATGATTTAAGAACGACTTACATTTTGAAATATGTCTTTACATGCCCGTATAGCACTTCAAATATTAGATTTCTAACTAGAAATTACAATATCGTTGACGTTTAATTTTACTTCATCAGTGTGGGTAAAGAGTCTTTCATCTGTAAAAAAATGCTTGCCTATTAAATTTGTATACAATCGTGTCAAATCTGGAGATGCTAAGGCAGGCGCGTTAGACGAAGAAGTTTCCACTTTAAAGGGAGACGATGTATTCTTCTTGATATAATGGAAAAAAACGGAGTTGATTTAACGTTTTGGTAATGCTGTTAAAATCTGAATGCAATAAAAATATTATGTGCATTTATGAGGTGTTTCTATAGATAATTATGCCGTCAAGTGTATGGCATATATAACATCTCGGATAATGATGACGAGACTAGTAAAGATTCTATTAAACTCAATTATATGCACAAGGCGTGAATCACGGTTTGCTGCCGTAGTTATTTTGAAGCTCGTCAAAATAAACTTATGAATGTTTTCAGTGCGCTGCCAGTTGCAGATTTACTAAACTGGTGGGGAGGGGGGATCCATTTCGTCTGAGATATTGAAAGACTAATTAATTAATAAATTAATTAATGATTTAGTATCATAAAGTGTTGTCTTCATGTAGTGGGGCTCTCGTGATTGCAATTTGCACGACGTCATAAATCCACCTCTGTAATTGCAAAAAATAACCAATCAGATGATGAAAGAGAAAAATAAAACGTTGGATGTTTCATGAAAAACAGATATACTTTTTCTAGAAAGATATATTTAATTTGTTTTTCGAAAGGACAAATGCTTTAACGTTGGAGCAAGTGTTTCAGAAAGTGTGCGTGCATTGATCTTAAAGACAGTTCTCTAACTAAAAATCTTTTTCACACCATGAAAGTTATGAAGATTTACATAGTAAGTTTCTAAGTAATCTTGTGTGTTATTCTTGTGATTTATCTCATTTCTCTGGCAGTAACATAAGCACAAGCCCACGAAATTTGTCGGGGCAAGGAGTACGAGATTGCACCTCTCGTTTGCAAGGGCCTTGAGCACCATACAGATGAAAGTACGACTTTGCTCTCAGTTCCGCCCCCAATTTTAATGGAGAGCACCTCGGGGGGGCGGGTCCGAGCGTCTCCCACCCCTCACACCAGACCACCTGAGAGGACTTTCCGCTCGTCGCATATTTTCTTTCTTTCCCTATCAGCAACCTCTCGAGAGGTCTTTTGGCTCGCCGCCTATTTAGGGTGCTCCCCTGCCGCGCAGACGCTATGCATTTACAAACGTTCATATGTTCTCTGGGATTCGAATCCGGCCTTTCGGTGCGGTAGTCATCATCGCTAACCACTATTCCGGTTGGGCGGCTCTTGTGTTTTAAACGATGTATTGCGTATATTCAAATGATAATTCCATACACCAAATATACTCACTCAATTTCCTAAACTATTGTTTAAATAAAATGTATTCTACCTTAGATTTATATTATAAAAATTTCCATAGAGCAGTGCTTTCAGGGGATAAATAAAAGTCCTTAGTAGCATAAAAGAATGATAGAAAAAGAATTTATTACGGAATAAATATAAAACCTTTAAAATAATGAACGTTGAATGGAGAATAAAGAAGAAATAATTCGATAAAAATAGAAAGAAAATTATGTAAATTAGTAAGATTAGATTAATAAATTGCACGTTTTCCCTGTACTAATGATTTCTTTCCAAGTCTATTGGCGTGGCTATACATTGAGTTAAAGGACAAAGGGTAAGAAATGCAATTTACATCAACTTTCCTATTCATGGCGAACCGGAATCTAAATATATTACAAACTGTGGAACCCTTTTCCCTTTAAATGCAAATATTCAGACCATGCATTCACAAGATTTCTAAAACAGAAGGTGGAGTATATAGAATGGAAGAAAATGATAAGACTAAGTTTTGATGTTTTTAAGCTAAAATATTTAAATTACCAAATGTCGATCGATACGTTTTAAATCTAATACACTTATATGATGTTTTAAGGATTTATTCCATTTCCCATGTTCTCGTGGTGTAAGTGATATCTCTTTGTGCGCTGAAGAGTCCATTGTTCGAATTCCGAAGAGGTCAGACTTGATTTTCCATGCTTTCTGCATTTTAGGGAAAAACCTCTTCGTTTTCTTTACAACTTCTCTCAATATTAATCATTTAGGTCTTTAATTAGTAGGCATCTCATTCCACCAGTAAAAGAATAAGTCTGATATATACACCACATGACTTCCTTGTACGGAATATTAAGTTATACACATTTTATATTTCATTTAAACTTATTGGATTGAATGAAATCTACTTCGTCCATAGCGCATAAACCATAATACACTGGTGTGCAAAAATTAAGGACGAAGTCGAAAAATTAGCATATCAGCTGAACGAAGAGGCAGAGCGGACAGAAAGACCAATCACGAGATTAAGTAAGGTGATGTACGGTAGCACATGCGCAGATATACAGGTAGACGTAATGGGGGAGTGTCTGAGTAGTATAAAGCATCCTGTCGGTGTAACATCTGTATTTCTGGCAAAGAGATTGCACGCCGTATAACAGTTAAAATCACACCGAGTTGCTGCCTGAGCGAGAAATGGCGAATAATCAATGTGTTAGACGACATCTGGATGCTTTTACCCGTGGTCGAATCATTGGGAAGTTGGAGGAAGACCGCACTGTGACAAGTGTGGCTGCAGAGTTCGGAATTGCTCACAGCATCGTTTCACGACTTTGGAGACAATTTCAAACTACAGGAACAGCTATCCGTGGGTTTAGTAGTGGTCGTCCACGAGGAACCCCACCCGCAGATGACCGGTATATTGCTTTACAGGCCAGAAGAAACAGGCGGCAGACAGCGGGAGAAATCGCTAGACACACGACACAGGCGACTGGACGACCGATATCGCGTTTTACCGTGGCCAGAAGACTGCACGGTGGTGGTCTGTTTGCACGACGCCCTGTACGGTGTGTACCTCTAACGCCTGCCCATCGGAGAAGGCGTTCTCTGTGGTGCCGGGAACACCGGAATTGGAGAGACAATGAATGGGGACGAGTACTCTTTACAGATGAGAGCAGATTTAGTCTGAGTTGCGATTCTAGACACATACACATCTAGACAGAGCGGGGAACACGCAATAACCCCTTCAACATCATCAAAAGGGACTGTTTTGGAGGTCGCGGAGTTCTCGTTCGAGCAGACATAATGCTTGGTAGCCGGACCGACCTTCATATCTCCCAAGGAGGTTCGTCACCTGGGACTGCTATTGTAACGAGGTTCTTCTTCCTTACATGCGTCTTTTCACAAGGGCTATGGGTCCTCAGTTCCTCTTCATGGACGACAACGCTCCACCTCATCGCACAGTTACTGTCGAAGAGCTGTTGGAGAGTGAAGATATTGAACACATGGATTGGTCGGCAAGGTCTCTGGATCTAAATCCCGTCAAGCATGTACGGAACTTACTAGGGAGACCTGTGGCAGCACGTAACTTACCGCCAGTAACGATTCCGAAACTGCGATTGATGCTACAAGAGAAACGAGCAGCAGTGTCTCAACAGCTCATTAACAACCACATATCCAGCATGCGCAAATGATGTGAAACCTGCCTAGCAGTCAGGGGAGATCATATCCGCTATTAAAGACCGGATGTTTCTTGCTGGACACCCATCACAAGGATGTTTCGGCCTTCAGTCGCATTGCGCTCCATGCTACTTTTTCAATAAAGCTTCTTTTTATCCCTCTGATTTCTCTTTTAGTAAGTGTTGCTTACATTACTCATGCCCTTACGTATTGGGGATCTTACGGTATTAGATGTGTTGATTTGGAAAGCTTTTGTACAAAGTTATATTGAAAAAACCGTATAGAATAACCACCAGTGTAGAATAAATGCACTCTTTAAAATTCACTATATTTTCACGATAGCAACACTCAGGCGCTAGGTTAACTTAACAGCATTACGTCTCATTCATTATATAACTCAGAATGCACAAAAATTATGTATATCATCTGAGAATTACCTAATCGTTGCCACACGTTCTATTCAAATACTATAATAAATCTAAAACGATGTATAAGGGAAATTAAACAAACAGAAAAAAAGAAACAGTTTTTCACAGGCTATTCAGTATTTAATTCAGTTCTCACTTCGCGACAAGACAAAAATACATAAAAACTCAAAATATCTATATTAAAAATTACGAAGTAAATCTTAAATACTTGTTTCCTCGAATTAATTGCAGAATTTATTAAGCATGATTTAATTCGCAATAATAAAAGAAGGCGTTATCTTTGTTGTTGCGAAGCTTAGTTTTCTAGATTGGCAAGAAATCCACTATTCTTCTAAGTTTCAAATGTAAACAAATATGGCTACCATGGGGAAAATGATTAGGCTTAGCCGCACTCAAACAGCTTTTAAATTATTGATAATTCTACAAATCTTGCATGCAGATTTACTAAAGGCATAAAAACCTTTACTGGAAGATAAGAATTACATAATTCAATCATTTTTAAAGCAAAAAATACACAATTTACCAACATATAAGAATAAAAAAACTGAGCTCACTCAGCCGAGTACAGAGTGGATGTATATACATATATTTATATACTTTTGTGCGGTCGATTGCAACCAAAATAGGAGGTGCACATTTATATGTTATAGCAGTCCTATATACAAAATATCAACGTTCTGAGGCATGTCACGCGATTTTTAAGGTTTTCGATATTCAGAGATTAATAACCTTTCGCAGCCTCAGGAATATCATTTGAAAAATATGTAAGACGATGGAATCTTCCGTTAAATCTCAGCACCCTTGAATTTAGCCTCAGTTAGCTCTATCTGTTAAAGGTCTGACGAGTTAATTCCAATAAACAGAAATAGAGGAGAGAAAAGTGGCAAAGAGGAAACAAATGTTTCTTGAACATGTTATTGAAAGATGCTTTATACCAGTTTGTAAGATCTGTCTCTGTTATTTTAAATAAACTAATATTAGATCCTTAAGTGAACCTTTTGAATTCTCCCACAGGCGTTAATGAATTACCGGCACAGAAGAAGGGTGAAGTAACCCTTTGTTAATTCAAAGTTTAACAGAAAAGGACGATGCGTTACAAAAACACCGTCAACTTGCAGTGAAACTTAAAATGTAGAATATAATTCAAGTCGAAAAATAACTTGAAAGAGAGCTGTATTAGCACGTTAAGTTACACCTAACAGGTTGACTCACAAAAACCTAACAGGCGTGACGATAATCTGAAGTGGCCAAGAAGCTTATTAGCGTAACAGCAAGATAGCGACGAAACGTGCCCTGGTTAGCGAAAACACGTTCTGAATAAACTCAGAGCTTCAACCGTTTAAATATTCACGTCACTTAACTTTAAAATAACAGCCTGGCGAGAAAATACAAGGGGAAGTTGAGGAGTTCGGGAAGGGTATCAAACTTAAAATAAATTTGTTATGCAAAATAAGAAAAGCCCTACAAACTGTTCTCAACCTTTATACTAACGGGTGTCATCTAAACAAAAATTGAAAAACTTTAGTACCACCAACATATTTTACAATCTTGTTTTTTCCATTTCTCAGTAAAAATAATTAAAAATATATATTTTGCCATTTACGGAACCTGTTGGCTATTTGTATTAAATATAAACACATAAAAATTGGTTACCATCTTAATTATCAAAATTTAAATTATAGTACTTTAATTGTAAAATTTAGTGTGAAATTTGGGCTTGTTTAGTAAAGATCAATTTCTTTATGTCTGGTTTTATTCCACATAGTTTTAATCGTAAATTAGGATCCACTATCAATTCTGTTCTGCACTTATTTTTCAAATATAACATGAAAGAAAATCCCCGTTGACACATATAGGTTGTGAGAAAAGGCAATAAAAATTTAATGGTTTTATTTGAAACGCTTTTAAACTCCTTTTATGGGTTCAGCCAAAAGTTAGCAAGTGTATTACTTTTGAAATTTTCAATAAGAGTTCGATCACAGGAAATTTCTAGCAATTGTTCTTTTTCTTCACGAGATTTTTTAATTTAATAGTTAAAAATACTTTGTTTCTTTGCATATCACCTATTTTTTTCTTGCGTACCACCGGTTGATAATCGCTGCTCTATACTAATCGTATCAAAGTAGGTCTTATAATGTTGGTCGACTAACGAGATGATATCAGAGGATAAGAGGGGCATATGACTATTAGAACAACAATTACAAACAATTAAAAAGAGTTGTAAACAAAAATATGCATAAAAATAAATAGAATACAGCTTTAGATAAAGAAAAATAGTTACGTTATGTGTAAGATGAATTTGCAGTTCAAGCAAACAATTCACAATACTACAATAATTAATTCTATTCAGTTCAGAGCAAAAGGTTCAGGGAATTAGACTGATAAATGATGTGCCACAATGACGAGAGTTTTAAACAGAATTTGGAAAGACAAACACATTGGAAACAACTAATTGTATAGTAAACACGACATTTAGACAAACATCGTTGAAATGCGCTTTCAAAATTAACAACCCGCTGAACAATCTTCCATTTATACGCAAAGCAGATGACATTACTCATAAGTCTTTTGAGGTCATGCCCTGGAATTACAAATATTTGCATATGCCACTGCCTTTCATGTAAATTTGATGTTCCTCCTTCATAGTATAGCAATTTTAATGGCCAGCAGTGCATATTCAGAAGATTGTCGATTTGTTGCCTGTGTGTGTGTGTAATTCAACTAATCTAAAATTTTATTCTGATCTAGAGAAAATTTTGCACATGTGACTTTCAAACCAAGAAAACGATCAATGTCTACGTAAGATTTCGAAAAACCGGCGCACGGGGTGCTGATTCAAGTCGTTTATATATATAACTGTTTTTTTACCGGAAATAATCATTAATATTTCTGCACAGTTTCAATTTTGAAATGACGTCATCCATCTTAAATTCACTTTGTTGATTATCCGCTGTCAATTCTTATTAAAACCGTTAGTTGCTCTATGTTCATTTACTCTGCAGAGCAGTCAAGAAATTTTAAAGCAGAATTTAAGTGTTCTAAAATTCAGTAATATATCAGTTTTTCGTGAATACAAGGTCTGTTCCGAAAGTAATGCGCCTCATTTTCTTCTGCCGCTATCCGTCGCACAGCGTTGCCGCTTGCGCGGAAGAACGGGTGGAGTCTTGGGGCGGGAGGTTTGGGCGACCAGCGCCAGTTTTCTCTGAGTTCCTAGAGAGTCACAGTGACTGTTTCAGTGAACCCTTGCGTGAGTGCTCCGTCGAAATCAAGATGCAAAAAACTCTTGAACAGCAATACACAAAGTTTTGTTTCAAACTGGAGAACACGCCGTCGGAGTCCCCCGATCGACTTCTTTTTAATTAATTTTTTTAAGATTAAAAAAATCCCTCAAAGGACTAAATTTGGGAACCCTGGAGAACATCAAGGCGGCTACGACAAGGTTACTAAAGGACATCCCTGTGGCGGACTTTCATTATGCTTATAAAGCATGGAAATCTCCTTGTAACAAGTGTGTTAAAGCAGGAGGGATGCATTTCGAAGAATATTGAGTAATTGTACGAATTGGTTAAGTAAATTTCTTTAAAAAAATGGGCGCGTTATTTTCGGGACAGACCTTGTATTTCGATGTCGGCCGCAGTCGATGAGGATTTTCAAAAGCTCATTTTCTAAAAAAGACACAAGTGATGAAAAAAACAAAGCTATTCAAATAATTAAACGATAGTAACTCATAATCACAGACACATCGGGGCGGCTATAGTATGAACACTTCTCTCTTGGCAACTTTTCTATTTTACGTGTTGCCTCATCCTTCTGCATTCTGGTTGTCTTTAGCCATAAACTGTTTCAGAATTTATACAGCAGCCATGATGATCTGTGCGGAACAAAAGCTTTTACATTTCCATCTCTTCATTTATCGTCAGTTTTTAATTTTTCTGCTACTGTTTATGTCTCTTTTATCCATTTCTACGAGTTTCCACGTAGATTTGCAGTTTCATCTGGAAAATTAAGTTTACAATTCATATACACTCACGTTTGTGTAAATTGCAACACCAAGAAGGAATCGTCATAATTGAATGCAATTTAATACACAGTTGAGTGGTAGTGGTACAAATAAATGATTAAATGTTCAAAGCAAACAAACAAGAACAAGAGATCAGAATCAGTATTTTGTGTGGCCACCGCGCCGCAAAATAAGTGCTGCTACACGACGTGGCATGGAGTCAAACAAAGTTTGAATGTCTGACTGAGGAAGAGCATTCCATATCGTTTGTACGCGTACCCAAAGTTCGTCTGCAGACGCAACAGGACGAGGATCACGAGCAAGACGCCGACCAATGACATCCCACACATGTTCAATTGGCGACATATGCGGGGAACACGCAGGCCAAGGAAGAAGCTGTACCTGCTGCGCTGCAAAGAAGGATTTAACAATCCGAGCAGTATGAGGGCGGGCATTGTCCTGTTGAAATACAGCGCCTGGCAAGCTTTGAAGGAAGGGAACAGCTTCGGGCTGTAGAACTTCACGGATATACCGGTTGCTGTTCAGATTGCCCACAATTCGTAGCAATTGAGATCGTCTATGATATGCTATGGCGCCCCAGACCATAACTCCGGGTGTTCGTCCACTGTGGCGTTCGATAATGCACTCCGGAAGGTGGCGTTCACCGGCATAGCGTCTGACACGAATGCGGCCATCATGGTACCACAAATTAAAGCGGGATTCGTCAGAAAACACGACATGCTGCCAATCAGCACGCCAGTCTCTATGCTGATTGGCCCATTGTAGCCGCAGGCGGCGATGGTCGTGCGTTAGGGGGATCCTGTATAAAGGAGTCCGTGCGCGCAGTCCACACTGCAGCAGACGTCTACGAATTGATGAAGCACACAATGAAACACCTGTAGCTATTGACCACAGTGCTGCCAATTGTCTAGAGGAAGCTGTACGGTCCGTCCGCGCCATGCGGACCAGGTGTCTATCATCGCGAGCTGACGTCACATTTCGGGGTCCACTCCCGGATTTCCGAGTTGTCCGACACTCGTCCGTCCACTGCTTCCAAACGCGCATCACTGTGCTGCTGTTACGCTGCACACGAGAGGCTACTGCACGATACGACAATCCAGCTTCACGAAGGCCGATGATTCTCCCTCGTTCAAACTCTGTAAGTTGTTCAAATCTCGCTCTCTTTCGTCGACGAGGCATAAGTACAGATTGAGTTAACGTTTACCACTAGCAGATAACCACCGATAACCATACACGCCTCGCTACACCCGTCTATTTATTCGGATCCATCAGCCGTTCAGAGGGCGCTGCTCAGCATACGCATGCGCTACGGATTTGCAATTCTAATCATTTGCATATCATGCGCTACTTTGCATTTCCTGAAAATTTCAGCTCACTCGCGTAAGTCCTTCATGGTATTGCAATTTTCACAAACGTGAGTGTATATCCAACGGAAATTATTAAATCGCCATTTGTTATCTGATTATTGCTTAACGTGGTCTTCAGCTAAGATTATTATATATCGGTAAGTCATCTGGCTTTTCAGCACCGAGGGTTGTAGGAAAGGACCATTTCAGCGCCTAAAATGTCATTGTAAAATAGATTAAAAGTTTTACGGGGATTCTGTTACCCTTTCGGCCATGAGTTCAGTGACGGATATCGAGCAAGCTGTGCATTTCTCGGCAGAAAATTTTAATTTTGACCCGCCAGTGCTGTGCAACAAAACAAGGCTCACCATGAAGAATATTGTACATAGATAGATGATTTTAGTACAATTGTGTGAAACTGTTGCATTTCTCTATGTAATCTAACGCGAAAAATCTCAAGAGAGAAGCTATGCCGGAAATCTAAGAATACGTAGGCAAGTCCATTCAACGTTGTGTAAATGGGTGACTCGGTAATTTGGCGAGATATTCCCAAGCCGACAACGGTTTTGGCAACTTACTTTATCGCTAAAAGTTGCCAGGTTTGGTGAAATTTCGGTCCAGTCCCCGCAATAGGTATTGTAATTGAATAAATACATATCCCTATATTAGCTGCAACCGTAATTCGACGACAGCTGAAACAAATGCTCCTTGAAGAATGGAAACTCTTACTCCAAGAATTCTTAGATAATCTGATATTGAGAGTAATAATCTGATGATGACAGAGACTATAACGCAACCTTGCACAAGACAAACCTTCAAAGAAGAGACACGAATACACTATTTTAGTTAGGGATATGATAGTTAAGTAAGTTATATCCCTTACTAAGGCTGTCCGTTGTTTAGTTTGTTGCTCTGCCTCTTGGCCAGGCAGTTCGTTGTACCAATGTCGTTCTGTCAACAAGCCATTTTTCTATTCATTCTGTATTGTAAGCATCCTACTCATCTTTCTTGAGAATAAACATTTCCTCATATTTCAAGTATGTATCCCTCTGTCGTATGAACATCATGTCATGCAGTTGATATTTTGCGGAATTACGGCGAAAATCAGAAAAGTTACGTTTTGCACACTGGTGTAATATGGGTTCCTGTTAATAAGCTCTTTCCTGTGTATTTTAATGTATTAAATTATATTACTATTGGAAACTATATTACTATTTAATACATTAAACTGTATTACTAATGGATTATTTGTGATTTCGGAGTTAACGTGGATGCGTTAAAGGCATTAACCCTTTGATGGGAAGTCTACTGCATCCGGTTAAGGCTACTTCTTCGGTTAAGGTTGCCTACTTCTTCCGATTATGGTTGATTAAAAAAAGTGCTCATCAAACTTCTAAAAGTTGCGAAAATTCAAGAGAGGATATTAATTAGTGGAAAATTGTTTTATCGGATGATATCCCTATGCCATTTACAAGCAATACATCATTCGAAATTTTAGATTCAATTTATACTGTTAAAGCCACTTTTTTATTGTAAGAAGAAGATGGGTTTTACCTAAACAGATTGATGATTTATAACTGAGCATTATTCATTCTAACAAAAAGTTACTGAAACGTTTAAAGAGAGCTTCCTAGATGTTTGTGAACCTAGCAAGACCATGATTTTCTGCTTTACCAGAAACTGGAAGTGTTCGTCATAAGAAATGAAGTAGCTCCATGTTTGTTATGCGTTTGCTTTAAAGGGATGAAGTGAGAAATCAAATGTTGCAACAACCAAAAACGAACAGGAGAAAAAAAACATCGTAAACAGATTTGTCCATCCGAATAATGCTGTATTACAGAAATTAATTCTGTCTGGAAAGAAACTCTTCTTCATCTGGCACAAAGTAAACGGTTTTTAAAGCTAACAGTATAGAAACTGTAAATGAGTTTTTTGACTCATATATTACTTATAATAGTACCGGAACGGCATCCAATCCATCCAACTTCCCGTTAATATCCGGTTTAAAATTTCCATAAGTTTCAAGGTCTGACGTAGGCGACTTTTGCATCACACGGTAATTTTCTGCTGAATGAATAACTTTAACTAGACATGGACAAACAACATCTGCTTAAAGAATAACTTCTAGGAAACTCTAACCCTACAGCGACTAAGAGCATCTGCTAAAAGAATGACTCGATATCTTTTAATTATAAATTTAGACTAACGTGAAATAAATGTACGCTAAGCAACGCCACTCATTTTCTTTGAATTACCTTTCTTTGAATCTTTGTTTGTTATACACTCATGGACAAAAAATTAGCGCACCAAGAAGGAGTTGTCAAAATGAAACGAAATTTTACATACGTAATGACTATACGTAATGATTACTTTGATATAAGTAAATGATAAGGAAATCAAAGAAAAAGGATGATTTATTTCAAAGAAAAATGCAAAAGAACGGAGGAGTTAATACCTCGTTGGACCCCCTCTAGCGCGAATGCACGATGCGATACAATCGGGCATTGAGTCATACAAGTTCTGTATGATGTCTTGAGACATTTCGTTCCATATGTAACCTTGCCTCTAGTTCGTTCAAACTCGTGGGATGCCCAACTCGTTGTCCCAAATGATCCCAGATATGCTTGATTGGAGACAAATCTGGGGATCGGGCAGGCCAAGGAAGGGTAGTAACAGCGCAGATACAGTCTTGTAACACCCTTGTCGTATGAGGTCAAGCATTGTCTTGTTGAAAAAGGGCTCTTGGGAGCCGTTGCATAAGTGGCAACACATGTGGTTGCAGGATTTCATGAACATATCGCTGGGCTGTCATGGTGCCACGGAACAATACTAGAGGTGACCGTGTATTGTAAGCAATGGCACTCCATACCATCACACCAGCTGTGGGAGCGATGTGTTGCTGTATAGCAAAGGCAGGATTGAGACGTTCACCACGGGCTTTCTACACACGAACACGTTTGTCATCACTGCCGAGATTGAATCTGGATTCGTCGCTAAAGACGACCTGGTGCCATTCAGCTGCAGTCCAATTTCCTCGTGCTCGACACCACTCCAAACGAAGGCGTCGATGGGTGGCCATCAAGAACAGCACACGTAATGGGTACCGCGATACCAATTGTCATTCCGCCAGGCGCCTTCGTATGGTTCGAGAAGAAACAGGGGCCCCTAGTGAAGGTGCTACCCTGTGCCTGGATGGCGGCCGATGAAGCAGTTGGCTTGTACGCGTGCATTTCTTACGATGTGGCGGTCTTCTCGACGACTGGTCTGTCGAGGGCGTCCTGAGCCTGGTCTTCGTGTATATGACATCTCACGGGTCCACTGGTCCCAACACCTCCTCACAACACAATCAAAGCGGCCTAATTGACGAGCTACTCGCCTAGCTGACCACCCAGCTTCCATCATCCCGACGATTCTCCCCCTCTCAAACTGCGACAACTGCTCATATTGTCTTCTAACACGGCTTAATGGCATGTCCACCGCAGCTCTTCCTTTGTAAATGATTCAGCACACTCAAACAAAGCTTTGGTTACCTGTTTTATGCTCCACAGAGTACGATGTTCAACGCCGTCTACCGGCTATACGTAATGCGCAATCACGCTGTATTTCTAATCATTTGCATATCTCCACGACATGTACCTTCATTGCAAGTTTCGTTACGATCCCGCAATTATTTCTTGGTGCGCTAATTTTTTTGTCCATGAGTGTATGTTTGTATATGCCACTTTAAAAAGTAAAAGTTACACGTAGGAAACGAGTTGTGAGAAATTTGTCTGATAATAAAATTTTTTAAATGGCATATTTAAAAAAATGCTGAATGTTTTCTGTTTTTTTATCGTGCAAAGAATTGCTTAATTATACGCACAGACATTTCAATATTTAATAGTGTAAAATGTAAGTTGAAAACTTAATTCTTAATTCATTAATCCACGTTCTTATACGTATATTGACTTATAAGCATTTGCATGTAGGAAATGCATTGCACTGTAGGATACCAAATTATTAAATAAGTTCGAATTTCCGAGCAAATGGAAACTTATGTAAATCAAGATACAATAAAAATATATTGCTTTTTTTTCTGGACATAACGTTTGTTCATAAGCGCATATAAAATTGTTATTTCTAAAATACTTTTCCGTTTCTCTAATTGTGTACCTTTTATATCAGACGGTATTTATTTAAATAATGCTAGTCTTATTTAGGAAAGGAAAATTTACTGGTTTAATTCAACAGATAAAAATATCTCATACATTCTTTAAGTAAAAAGATTTTACTGGTTTTAAAGACATGTGAATCCAAAAGCGGGTGGAAATCTTCCGAAAGAAGCTTTCATTTTTCCTGTTCCGATGAATGTTTAGTTTCTTTTTACGGATTCTCGAAAATTCAATTTGAATGTGTGTATCTTGTTTGAATCCGAATTGATTTCGGCTTTTGTTACATTTTATTATATTTGCAGTACCGAGAAAACGATTTTGGAAGTTTTCATGACTGGATTTTAGAACGTCTAATATGCTCTGAAAACCATTGAATTGAACGCACAAAATCTGTTGCCTGCAACTCTTAATTCAAGTAATATAAACTCAATTTTAGGATGTATAAATATATTAATGGTAAAGTAATTTCTCTGACGTGAAAAAATGATTAACGGCAGAAATAAATAGTCTGTCATACCTGTAAAACTTTTATCTTGAAATCCTATGATGGCTTAAATTTAAAATAAAATTTCATCAAGTTTAGATGATATGTACTATTTTTGGAATTTCTTTAATGAAGTGAGGGTTGTGTGCGTTTAGAAATATTTATTTTTCATATTTCTAATTTCATTTACTTACTAAGTTATGCATCAGTTACTTTTTAAAGGACTCATATTTGATGCTACGCATTTAGTTATCTGATTTAAAGCAGTATTTTTACATCCTTGCACGAAGTAAAGAAAGTATTGTAAGTACCATAAATTCCGGGTATCATATTTCAACGAAAATATCCATTTTGACCGCTATCGAATGTAATTTACCGATGTTTTTGTATGATATATGTACGTAAGGACAGAATAAAGGACTCTTTTTCCGCAAACGAGTTATAAAACTGATTTCAAATGGATTCAGAAGAGATTGTTTTCGTTAGGTATGTAAGTATGAGTTTCGCGTAACTCAAAAACAAGTAGCCTCAGAACGTTGAAATTTTGTATATAGGACTGCTGTAATATGTAGTTGTGCACGTCCCATTTTGGTTGCAATCGGCCGCTACAAAAGTGTGGCGGCCGATTGCAACAAACTGGGACGTGCACAAGTACATATTACATATATATATATGCACTTAATATATGTTACTCGGGTCCGTGAGCTCAGTTTTTTTATTATTATATGCTGGTAAACTTGTTGCTTTAAAATGATTGAATTACGTTGTTCTTATCTTCCGGTTAAGGTTTTTATGGCTTTAGTTAATCTGCATGCAATAGTTGTAGAATTATTAATAATTTAAAAGTTGTTTAAGTGCGGTTAAGCCTAATTTTTATTTACCATAGCAGCCATATTTGTTTACATGTATGTACTCTAAGTTTTTATTGTTTTAAGTGTTTTTTTCCCTGTATTTAATGAAGATATATTGAGGTTTTATGTAATTTTGCCTTGTCGCGAGCTGAGAACTAAATTAATTGAATGAGAAATATACCTTTAATGAAATTCGAAGAAATAAGTGTTTCGTATTAGGAGCAAATATTGTCACCAATCTGTCTCGGACAGAGAAGAATTTTTCCGAGTAGCGCGTGCGCATTAGGAAAGCGGCGCTGAATCGTCTGTGAAAAACTGTTTTTTTTTTATTTTTTTGTTTAATTTCTTTTATACATCGTTTTCGATTTATTATAGTATTTGAATAGAACATGTGGCAATGATTAGACAATTCTTCAGATGATATAATTTTTGTGCATTCTGAGTTATAAAATGAATGAATGTAATTCTGTTAAATGAACTTAGAACTATAATAATTTAAACTATATAGTGTTGCTATAGTAAACAAATATAGCCCATTTTAAAGAGTGCATTTATTCTATTGTGGTTTATGCGCTATCGACGAAATAGATTTAATTCAATTCAATAACTTCAAATGAAATGCAGGAAAAAATGCGTGTAATTTAATATTCAGTACAAGGAAGTCATGCGGTGTACACATCGTATATTTTAGTCAAATTTCATTCTTTCTGTCTATTGTTCAAAAATACTTATATGCTTTCCGATTTCCTTGAAATAAATTTACGGCTGAAGAAACACCCAAAAGATTTTAACAGGTGCTGAAAAAGTCATTCATTTTTCATTAATAACATTCATTACAGTGCATTTTACGAGCAAAAATAGCGGAATAAATTATAATAACATTTTTCTTTCATTAATAAAATGCAGCAATGATCAAGAATACCTGTTCCTAAACAGCCATGAAACTAAGGTGCCATGAAACTAAGGTGAATGCATGAATTTTTTAGCTTAATACTCTCATTCGAAATCAAATGACAAATTTCTGTTTAATAACCATCAAACCATCTATTTATTGACATTGAGATTTTAGCATTATTGTTTATTTAATATAATAATATATTAATATCATTTATTTTGCAGGTAACAATTTATTAAATTTTTACTTTTCTTAATTTATTTTATTATTCAGATAATTCAGAAAAGTAACCTTAAACTGCATACACATTTTTATTCATCTTTTTTATGTAGTTTAGATAGTTATCATAATTCTAAATCATTAGTATATTAAAATAATTGGCTAATATCATATTAAAATTAATAGATTTTATCTGAATTAAAAATCGGGAAAGATATTTTTTTATCCTTTTAAAAAAAATACAATTTTTCATTATTTATGTAATTGAAAAGTTCTGTTAAAAACGTTTACGGATTAAAATGCGTTTATGAAGAAATAGAATGGCGTGCGACAAATAAAATTTTACTCTTGTATAATTTGCACGGTGCAATTCTGAAAAAGCTAAATTTATATTTTTTTCTTAATACTGACAGAATGATTCCATTCTTGAGATGTCTTTTACGTTCAAGTTAATGACGAAAAAACTTTAGTTTTCAGTTTTTGTTATATAGGATTATTTATCTTGGTCTTCTAATTGCTTGTTTGTTCTGGTGTGTTAGCTAATTTCCGTTAAGTAGTCAGTCTGTTAGTAATTTCATTCGGGCAAAATTGGTAAGTCAATTTTCTGATCCCATCTGCATAATTGAGTGCCTTCAAATTTTGCTTGTGCATGGAATATCCTGTGTTTATTTCAGCCCTAAATAAGACTCCTCCATGTTAAAGAAAGAAACGTCTATGTTTCACAAATCTTCCTTAATTAATATTTAGGTCATACCCGTCATTGTGGGCCATGTAAGACATTGAAACACCTGACCTAAGTTCAATGTCCACTTCTAATCCTTCTACAACTTACAGAATGTATATCCAACCTGGCAAATCATTATTCAGTACTTCGCTTTCATCATCACATGAGTATCAAATCACGATTGAGAATGACTCACGCAGTGATAGCAAAACATTTTTTGATATGAGTTACAGAATACCAAACATAAACACGGTATAATATTCCGTGTAAATTTTTAGAAATTCAAATGAAATTGTCTTTTTATTAAACCTTGAATAACTAATTTCTTTCTCTCTCTCTCTTACACACACACATATATATATACTAGCCGCTGCGCGGCCAGCCTTCGTCTGACTTTTAAGTGTACCAGAAAAATGCCCAAAGAGAACACCAAACATTAAATTTGAAAACTGCACAAAATTTTACTCTGCAGAACAATTTTATCGAAAAAGAAACAAACAACAACGGAAAAAAAATTCAGCTAAAAATGCATTACATATAAAAAGCATACAACGAAAAAAGCAATATCCTTTAATACAAATATTAATTATCCTAATAAATAAATTAACCAACTTCCCTTTGTAAAATCTTAAGAACTCAAATGGTATAAACAGATTAAGAACTTAAACAGATTAAAAAATATCATGCAAAACTTTTTTATAATTACAATTATATATAATTAAAACATAATATTACAATGAAATAAGCAATATCCCTTGATACAAATGTTAATTATCCTAATAAAGTAATTAAACAATTTACCGTTGCAAAAAGAAACAACTTTTTAATTTCTTAAACTTTTCAGTCTCTTAAAAACAGTAACATAAGAAATACGATGAAAAATTGTTGCCAAACCGAAATTTTTAAAAGAATGAAACTATTCAAAATGATGCAATTTCATCAAAAATCTATCAACAACAATAAGAAAGGAAAATTGTTGCCAAAACTACATTTTAAAATATCTGAGATGTGAGAAGTGTATTCGGAAGCTTCATTTAAAAAATTTTAAAAAAATACAAAATATTATTATTTTTCCAAAATTCTTTTTTTAAAAGGAGTCGAAAGGATTAAAGTTCAACGTGTCCAAAAATCAAAGGAAAATAAACAGCACATTTTTTAAAATAAGTTTTTTTTAAAAAAATTCCGCTGAAAAGGTGTTAAGCTCACCTTCCTAAATAAATTCGTGTTTAATCGATTTATTGAAATACGAAATTTATTTTAAGTTCGTAAAATAGCTAAGTGTCTACGCTTCACGACGATGTAAAAATGAAATGTATAGAGTGAAATCTCGCTTTCCCGTAGCCCATTATGTCTCAAAATGACGCGATTTGGTCGCAAAACATAAAATAAAAATAATTCGAATTCGAATTTCGAAAAAATCGCTTCGAGGTGCACTGGCTCTTGTGTAGATACACCAATGTACCAAATTTCGTGGCCCTGGGTCTATTAGCTTACTCGCAACACGAACGAAAGACACACACACAGACTCTTTGTTTTATTATATGTAGAGAGACACTGCTGGCCATCGTAAATGCAACACTCTGAAGAAAGCATGCAAATAACATAAAATTTCCAACATGAATTAGCGGAGGTGAGATACGCAAATGATTAGAATTTCGGCGCAGACTCATATCACGCGCTCCTGTGGTGCCACTTCAAAGCGCTATTGAAGGCTTGGAGTTTTCTAAGATTTCAAGTTCGACAATTGTGTTTTTCTTGTGGTTTTTTCAAAAAAAATGATCAGTTATGCCTCGTAGTAAACAGCGATCATCGTTTGATCAAGTATCCGAGTTCGACAGAGGAAGGATAGTGGCCTACAGAGAGTGTGGATTTTCTTTCAGGGAAATCGGTAGTCGTGTTGGACGAAACCAAATGTTGGACGTGTTGGACGAAACCATTGCGGATATGTGACCGTTAGAAGCCGGAGGGTACGCGGACCGACGTGTTCGATCGCATCTACCTCGGTGCACCACTTCACATGATGGCAGGAACATTGTGCGCAAGGCAGTGACAGATCCCTCAGTCACATCACGAACCATAGCACATCACATTTAGTCTGTAACGCATCATCCAGTGTCTGCGCGTACCATTCGACCCCGTTTACAGCAGAGTGGTCTGTTCGCAAGACGTCCATTGCTTCGTCTACCCTTGACACAGAAATACAAACGTCTCCAATGCCAATGGTGCGATGAAAGAAGGATGTGGACGGCAGAATAGAATGAAATTAATTGTCTTTACTGACGAGTCACGCTTCTGTCTGCAACATCACGATGGTCGGATTCAAGTCTGGAGATACCGTGGAGAGAGAATGCTGAACAGCTGAGTTATGTACCGTCAAACTGGTCCTGCAGCGGATATTATGGTATGGGGTGGTATTGGATATCACTCTCGCACTCCTCTAGTACGCATTAGTGGTACTTTAAACAGCCAGAGCTACATCTCCGAGGTGTGGGAGCCAGTTGTCCTTCCTTACATTCAGGGCTTGCCCACAACCATATTTCAACAGGATAATGTGCGATCATACGTGGCACGCATTATCCAAGTGTTCTTCGTCAATCACCAGATTGAATTGCTTCCCTGGCCGGCTCGCTCTTCGGATCTTTCGCCGATAGAAAACATGTGGTCCATGGTTGCTGAACGATTGACCCAGATTACATTCCAAGGTGCCACACCAGATCAACTTTGGCAATGTGTGGAATCTGCTTGGTCTGCTGTACCCCAAGACTACATACAAAGTCTCTTTGAATCAATGCCGAGGCGTGTGGCAGCGGTGATCTCCAACAATGGCGACTAATCTGGCTACTGTTTCTGGAAAGGACCACACTTAACAGAAGTCTATAAATTTAATCATTTGATACTTGATCAACATGTTATCAACTAAATAAAGTTTTTTGTGATATCTCTTGTCTTTCTTGGTGTTGCAATTTGAGTGGCCAGAAGTGAAGTATTTTAAATGCGTAGAAGACACTGGTACTTTTAGAAGCTTGCAATCGTCATGGCTGAATGAAAATGCAGGAAGAAGACCTTGAAAAAACTAATTTCGGCAAATCACAATCTTCATTTTTACACATTTCAAATCCTCTCTTTGGCAAACAAATTACTTTCCGATTATTGCCGAGTACAATAATTTTTTATGTAACAGGGAAAAAGAAGCTATGCCATTTCCAGGCAGGGAAGCATAAGCAGCGCACAGTTGTTTGCAGGGTAGAAGCCCTGCAAACAAATAAAAGGTTAACGAAAATAAAATAATAAAAGATTTAGGAAAGAGAACGCAGAAGTACAAGGGAAGAAAGGAGGGAGTCAATAGTTTCGAGTTGGTTTACAATTATTTGATTGGGCATAAGATATCTGCATTAAGCTTACGTAACATAGAAAGATATCGAATTTGGGAGAACAGATGAATTAAGGTGAGGAGCACCAAATCTAGAAGCGTTAATTTTAGGTCCCCAGTTATCCTTAAAGTAGCTATTGTATTTTGTTATAGCTTATATATATGTAATATTTCAGTTATTTTAACACATCGTGGGTGAGTGGTGAGGCTATTCCATTACACGTTTTGGCAGATGGTTGACGAAGCTGGGATGATTGAACCACGGAGAAAATACAGACTCAGGACTTTCACTTTTAACAGCATATCTTTATTTTAATTCAGAGCAGATTATTCGGTAATTGAACTACTTAGATACGACTGACTTTAATACGTTATAACGTTCTAGCACAGAAAGAGGAGCATAGGAAAGACGTTAGGAGTATGAAGGCGAGAAGGCATCTGATATAGAAAAACTTATGACGCATCATTTATATGAGGAGGTTATGTAACAGGCGCGAATGTTCCAGAAGGTACTGGTCTAGGGGAAGATCCTGAATTGCATAGATTTGATTAAAGGTTGCTAGTTCGCATAGAGCAAAGCTATCGTATTTTTTTTCCTTACATCTTCCCCCCCGTCAAAAAGGAGAGGACCGGGGTGAGAAAAGCATTAGGACAGTAATAAAGCAAAAGTATGAGAAAAGACATGAAAACATCCAGGACATAGCGTACAAGCTTTAACTATGGCCTATCATAGTTCATGACTTTCTCATATAAAATTTTTTTACTGTGTAATATATGAAATTTGAGAACATTAAAACTATGAGTTATAAATAAATATACAATATATGACAAATTTTAAAACTATAACATAATAAATATGGAATACAGATAAATAAATAAGTTATAATTACAAAAGTCCTCAATTTTGTCAAAAATGTCCATTTTGTTTTTTGGAAGTCCTTTTCATAAAAAGAGTTCGAATAGAATGAAAATATCTGGTAAAATATCTAAATGCCAGATAGTCCACAAATAGGATGCATGTTGATAGTTCACAAATATGATGCATTTTTTCTTCTCATCGTAGGCAATTAAAGATTGACATATTTTACACTTCAATACAAAATATTATAATTATTCAAAAAACAATTCAATATAAATAATACAATGATAAACTAGAACATGAATACTTTCACTTTAAAACTATGGCATGCCCTCGCCAACAGATCAGCGTGATTACCTGCTGATGGTTGGGGGGTGCTAGGTACAAACACCGAAAAACCTCCGTTGCCTAATACAAGGTAACTGGTTTTTGGTATTGTACATTACCACAAAGTGTTTTTAGAAAAATAAAAGGTCATACAAAATCAAAATAGTAAGACAGATAACTTGTATAATCAAGTTAAAGTCTTTTTATACTTTTGTCAATCAGAAACAAATATTATCCTACAAAAAGAAGAAACGTTTTGCTACAAAATAGTTTAAATTATGTGAAAAATATAAGAGGTAAAGATCGGGATAATAATTTGTCATAATCGGGAAAAATAACTTGTCATATTTAGGGTTTAAGTCCAAATCAGGTATTAAAAGTCATAATCAGGAAAATGTAATTTTGAAAAATTTTATTTTAATTTTGAACAGAGATAGGAATTCTACTATTTCTGGCAGTTAACTTAAACTCGCGTGCTGGATTAAAAGGTCTTAATCTAGTTGAATGAACAATTTCTGATTTCTTTTTAGTTAAAGGATTAGGTTTATCAATTTCATAAGTAACTTCAGAATATTGTTTTAAAATTTTATAAGGTCCTGAGAATGGAGGAGATAATTTACGTGTATTAGGATATTGAAATTCTTCATACATTACTAAATCACCAATTTTAAAATTACTAGGTTTAAAATGAATATCATATCTTTCTTTATTTACATTATGATAATCATCAGATCTCTTTTGGGCTATTTTTCTGGCTTCTTCTATTGACGGATACAATTCTTGATTTTGAATTAAGGAATCATAAGGTAATTTTCCATACATTAAATATGATGGAGGGAATTTTGTTACAGAATGAGGGGTATTATTATACTCTTCAGTTACTTGGGGTAATAATTTTGTCCATGCTATATTACCTTGATAAGAATTTAGTTTACATTTTAACCTAGTTATAATAGTTTGATTAACACGTTCAATTTTACCATTAGTTTGTGGTCTATTTGCAGTAGTAAGCAATTGTTTTACATTATGATTCCTTAAAAAGTGCTTAAATTTTGAAGATGTAAAAGCAGCGTTCCTATCACTTAAAATCTTTTTAGGTACCTGAATTTGGAAAATTTGTTTTAAGCAATTTATATAAGTATCTGTAGTTACACTTTTAGAAGCAAAAGTCCAGATATATCTAGTTGCATGATCAATAATTATGTGAATATACTTTTTAGTAGAATTATAATAATTTAAACCACCTACAGTATCAATAGATAATATTTCAAAAGGTTCACTAACTGATGGTAAATTTTGCATTAAACCAAATTTCTTTTGTTTACTTTTCTTATTAAACTGACATACTTCACAATGTTTACAATAATTTCTAACATCTTGAACAATTCCTGGCCAATAATATTGTGGAGATAACAAATTTAGCATAGATGATACACCAATATGACCAAATTGTATATGGGCCTTTTCAAGTAATTTCGTACGTAGAGACATGGGTATCACAATTTTACACAATCCCTGTTTTTTGATAGTTAATACATCATTCATTTTCTTATACTTAGTATTAGAAACATTATCTAAATTTTGATATTCTTTTATTTCTTCTAATGATAATAAATTAACTTGCAATCTTAAATGTTGACACATAGGATTTCTAGAGAGCATGTCAGCTTCAACATTAGTAGATCCTTTTTTATATTTTATATCAAAATCATACATAGATAATTTTAAAGACCACCTAAATAGACGACCTGTAGGGTGTTTTATATTTTTAAGCCAAACTAAAGCAGCATGATCAGTATGTACAGTAAAATGGTTACCATGTAAATAATAATAAAATTTATCAATTGCATCAATAATAGCTAAGCACTCCAGCTCAGTAATGGCATAATTTTGTTCATAAGATCTTAATTTTCTAGAATGAAAAGCAATTGGATATAAACTACCATTAGGATGTTCTTGTTTTAAAACAGCACCAACAGCTTCTTTGGATGCATCAACAAAGACATGACAGGGATATTTAGGATTAAACAAAGTTAAAATAGGTCTAGAAATCAATGCCTCTTTTAATTTTTGAAAAGCTTTTTGACATTCATCAGTCCAATTATAAGGAGTATCGTTCTTAAGTAAATTTGTTAATGGGGCTCTAATTTTAGCATAATTTTGAATAAATTTATGATAAACATTAATACTTCCTAAAAATCTTTGCAATTCTTTGACATTTTTAGGGGGTTGCAATTTCTTAATAACCTCTATATTTGCATTACTGGGCTGGTATTTACCTGCTTGAATTTCATATCCTAGAAAATTTATTTTTTCTTTAGCAAAATTACATTTAGATTGTTTTAATTTTATATTCTCTTTCTCACATATATCAAATATTATTTTAAGATGATTTAAATGTTCATCAAAATTTGGAGAGAATACTATAATATCATCAAAATAATTTAAAGCAA